>CAJVPM010001157.1:0-13021 GCA_910592325.1 Scutellospora calospora | reverse complement strand
TTAGCTGATCTTGAATTTTCTAAGTCTTTTCTTTGTACCCAAACTTTGTCTCCAATTTCGAATTCTTCTTTTCGAATGTTCATATCGAATCTAACTTTCTGTTTCTTCTGAGATTTTTCTGTATTCTTGCGAGCTTCACTATGTTGATAAGGAAGTTCATCTATCAACTCAAATGCTCATTGTAATATACTATCTTCTAATGTTATTTCTTTGTCTGTGTCTATGTTTTCTACAGGAATAAGAGCTTCAATTGGCATTTTAGCCTGTCGTCTATAGGTCAATTCAAAGGGAGTATATCCTGTGGTCGAATGTCTTTTTGTCCTATATGCAAATAGAACAGCTGATATATAATATCCCAGTCTTCATCTTGTTCTTTTACTTTTGCAAGAGAATTACAAAGTATTCTATTTAATCTTTCTACCATTCCATTTGTCTGAGGATGGTAAGAAGAAGAAAATATATGCTTAATCAAAAACTTTTCACAAAGTATTTTGACTATTTTATTAGCAAAGTTCTTTCTATTGTCTGAGAGTATTACTTGAGGTACTCCATGTTTACAAACAATATCTTTAAAAATAAATTTAGCAAGAGTTTCTGCGCTTGCATCTTGTACAGCTTTAGCTTCTAGCCATCTTGTTAAATAGTCAGTAGCAACAATAATATAGTGATTATTTTGCTTAGTAATTGGTAGAGATCCTACTAAGTCAATCCCAATTCTTTCAAAAGCTCGTTCTATTTGAATAGGGTGGAGCAGTTCTTTTCTTTTGGTTTTTGCTCATCATTGGCATACTTTACATACTTGGACATAATTCTTTATATCCTTATACATTTGGTCCTAATAGTATAAGTTTGCTATTTTATAGTACATAGCATCTATTCCTAAGTGTCCACTGTTGAGGTACTTTGCATCATGTAAAGAATAGGTTCTACTTCTGTCTATCTAATTACTCAGATTAATTTATCTGAGTTCCTTCAGTTTTTCTTATATAATATTCTGTTTCTAACTTCATAAAATCTAGATTGTTTAATTAATATTCATTTTTCAAAGTCCGTTAAGTCAAAAGGAAATTTATCTATTTCTAAATATTCTAAGAGATTTTGGTAATGGTCTAAATTCATTTCTTTAAGGTTAGAGAAGAATGTGTCTGAGTTTTTAATCTAGAAAGTGCATCAACATTTGAATATTTTTATCCTGGTTTATGAATTACAGTAAAGCGATAAGATTGTAATTTCATCATCCATCTTCCTAATCATTCTTTAGGTTAGGAGGATTTTAACTATTGAAGGGCTAAATAGTCAGTGACTAAAGTAAAATGATTTGTTCCAAAATATCTATGGAAATAGTCTATTGCTTATACTATGATAGCACATTCTAATTCTGTTACTCCATAGTTGACTTCTTCTTTCTTGAGACTTTTACTTGCATAAGCAATAGGATGTTCTTTTCCATTATCTGCAACTTAACTTAAAGTTGCTTCAAATCCATCATAAGAGGTATCTGTGAAGAGAATAAATTCTGCTTTATAATTAGAGTAGATTAGAATAGGGCTATAACTAATCTTTGTTTGAGTTCATTAAAAGCTTCTTGTCATTGTTAGTTCTATTCATATTTAGTATCTAGATGTAATAGCTAATTTAGAGGTTGAGTTATAGAAGAAAATTCTTATATAAATCTTCTATAATATTCAGCAAGTCCTAAAAATAATCGAAGTTAAGTTATATTCATAGGAAGTAGAATATTTTGTATAGCTATAAACTTTTCTAGGAATAGTGAAATTCCTTTAGCTTCTATAATATGTCCTAAGAAAGGTAATTACTTCATCCAAAAAGTATATTTTTCTAAGTTAAGCTTGAGTTCAGCTTTTCTGATTCTTTTTTTTTGAAACTTAGGCAATCTTGCCCTTCATTTATTGAGAGAAAACATAAAATATGTTATAACAAAAATATAAACTAAGCTAAGCTAGTTACATAATGTCCTTTCTATGTAAATTCAAACTCACTCGGCTACCAGATGATACTCAGATGTGATCTAACTATAATGGTCAAATTTTTCTTCCAAAAGAATAGTTTGTCAAAGCAAAGTTATGTTCAAATGATCAACAGAAGGTTACTATATACCGTTTTTATTAAGATTATCTAATTCTCTAACCTTCTTCTCCTAGCTTTCTGAGCTGAAGGATTTATATTCCAACTGACTAACGAAAAAAACTAATAACAAGAAAATAAAAGAAAAAAAACAAAAAGATAAAAAAGCTGTCTATATAAAAAAAAGAAAGCACAAAAGAAAATGAAAAAAGAAAAAGAAGGCAGAAAAAAAGATAATTAAGATAGAACATACTATTATAGCTTGTACTAAGGCATAAAAGATAAAAATTATTTATAGTACTAACACATATACTATAAATCTTGAGTATAACTTCTCGATAGCTGTCATTCTATTTATGTAAGCAGATCTGTGTTGACTTCATATGTGTTAATCAACTTGTAAATAATCAAGATGTAACTTGCCCAAAATAGAAGGTAGTATAAATGCTAATCCTTTGTTAGAGATAAGCCAGAATCCCCACTTTTTTCAAAATGAAAACAAAATGAAAAAAGTTACAGTCATCATATCAGTTTTGTTGATTAAAGGATAGAGAAAATTACTTGCAAAAACTACTTACAAAGTGAAAAAGTATTGAAGTATTTGCCCTAGTACAAAACACTATTTGTTGTTTCTTCTTCTTCTCTACTACTTCTTTTCTTCTTTTTTTTCTTTAAAATGCTATAATGTAAACTTTTGGCCAAAATAATAGTATTATTACCTACTAGGTCATTTTGCTTCTTATGTAAAGTATACTGAGCTATGCAACTTACACTTCTATTTAATAACTACTATTTTGCTGAGTTTCTTAGAGTTTTAAATTATTTTGTATTTAAAAAAAATTTGCTCTGTAATGGTTTAGATGATCAATGAGAAAAGTAGCTTTTCTGATTTTAGTAAATACTTTATGAAGATATTGAATATGATCTTTGAATATCCATGAAAATACATTGGTATTATCTAAGTAGACAACAATATATTTATAGGCTATGCCTTAGTAAATCTGATTTATGAGATGTTGAAAAGTTGCAGGTACATTACACAATCCAAATAGCATTATATTAAACTTATAAGTACTATATTTAGTGATAAAAGCTGTTTTCTCTCTGTCTGCTAGGTGTATCATTACTTGCCAATATCTACTCATAAGATCAAGAGTAGAAAAATATATAGCTTCAGCAAGGGAGTCTAAAAGTTTATCTATATGGAGAAGAGAGTAAGAATCTTTCTTAGTTATCATATTAAGTTTTCTTAGTCTATACAAAATTTTTTCTTTTCATTTTTCTTCATAACTAAAACAACTAGAGATGCTTATGAACTTGTTGATTCTCTAATTAAGTTATTATTGAGTATCCATTATACTTCTTCATTAATAAAGGCTTGTTCAGTAATAGATACTGAATAAGGTCAAGAACTTATAGGAAATATATCTTTAGTATATATCTTGTGCATTACTAGATTAGTTCTATCTAGTTGAGTAATATCTTTTGCAAAGAGGTCTGCAAATTCTCTAAGGAGTCATTTGAATTTTGTTTCTTAGTCTGAGGTTAACATTTCTGTTTTTAGAGCTATTTCTTGGGAGATTGTATATATTTCTTTCTTTTGTAAATTATTATTTAGAGCTAATTCTAAAGCTTCAAGTTTTGAGAGAAGCTCATCTGAGTCACTAAGTAGTTTTTTATTTTATTTGGTATAGGTTAAAAATTTAATGAGGAGATCGAAGTAGTAGGCTGTTCACTATCTACTTGTAAAAATTGTTTCTGATATAAATATTCTATCTGTTAATAGAATCTTTCAAAATTATTGACTTTGTTCTAGAGGATTTCAATAGTCTAAGCCTGATATTCAAAGGTCTTGGAGAAAAGTAATAATCTGGGCTTGTTGTTTAACTTGTTATTATAATAATTTAATGAGTTTATTCTAGTTAGGTTTAGGTTGAACTTGAGGTAAAGGAAGCAATTCAGGTTGAATAGGAAGGTCTTCTAGTTGTAGTTTTAGTTGAGATTTAGAATATAATTCTTCATGATATTCTTAGCAATATTTCTCATATTGTTTGAACTCTGCTTTCTGCTTAGGTATAAAGCAACTTTTATATAGAGCTACATTGTTATTGAAATTCTTTTGAAAGTTTTCTATTGCCTTATAGTGATCGAACTCAGGGTGCAACTGATCAAAGAATTCTTGAAGGATTCGATCTAGAATTACTTATTCTGTTTTTGAGAGAGTTATATGAGGTATTCTCATTATGATACTAATATCATTATCTGAGTAGTTCTAATTAGATTGGTCATTCATTCAAGGTTCTAAAGCTTCAGTAATATTTTAGTAACTTTGACCTAACTTGATCTTAGCAAGGCAAAATATTCTACTTTGATTAAGGTTATATTTTGTTGACCTATGAAACATAAGAAAAACACAAATTCCTTAATATCTTTTGATCTACCAGTCCGAATTAGATGAAATATATACCATTGGAATTAGCTTACTGTAACGGTTCTAATGAGCTAAGAATTATTAAAATCCAATTACTTAATCCTGAGATAATTAAGATCTGGCTTTTTATTATAATCTATGCGATTTGATTAGCTGATAACTACTGCGGGAGATGCGTTACATGTAGCATATCTATTACCTATAGTTTTTAAGACACTTTTATTATTTATCATATATATACTATATATCATATTTATTATATATTTCATACATGTATTAGTTATATTATATATTTTATTAGTGATAGTTGTAGCATATATAGGGTATTCCAAGTTAAAAGAGCCCATTTTTATATTTTAAAAAAAATTTTTTTATTAGATTTATTAATAGATATGTATTCAAAGAAAAAAATTATTATAAAGCACAAGAACAAATTACATAATAAAAAAATCAGTGAAATACTAAAAACTAAAAAAGTTAAGCTAATCTAAAAATAGAAAAGATCAATTTCTCGATTGACAAAAAGCTAATAGAATATTCTAGAAATTTAGATCTTTAACTTTAATTACTGTTTTCTCATTTATCGTTTTCTTTAGATTTTTTGTCATTTCATAGTATCTTTTAAGGTTTTTGACGATTTTTGATTATTTTGAACTCTTGAATCTCCTAGATTTTGGTGTTTGACTTGAACTAGTATAAGGATAAGTACCAGTTCAAGTTTCTATTTCTTGTTTTTTATTTCTTTTCTCTAACATTTTTTTTTACTGTTAGGTTTGTTCTTTAGATCATAAAATGGCACATTTTGAAATATATAATAGTGTCAGTGGTTCTTTGTGGACTTTTTAATTCTCTCAGAGAATTAAAAGAATCTACAAAGAACCACTGATGATTCTTGGACTTTTGATTCTCCTGGTGTTGGGCTCTCGATTCTCCTGGTAGTTCTGGACTCTTTTGATTCTTCTAGTCTTGAAAAATTAGTACAGTTCAAGTTTTCTATTTCTTTTTTGCTTCTTTTCTACTACTAACATTTTTTTTCTCTTTTAGGTTTGCTCTTTACTTCAGGATATGAAATAGCATGCAATTTAGATCATGTAATGGCACTGGTAGTTCTTTATGGACTCTTTTAATTCTCCTAGAGAATTAAAAGAGTCCACAAAGAACCACCAGTGATCCTTAGAGCTCTTTTGATTCTTCTAGTAATAGACTCTTTCAATTATCCTGGTGGTAGACTTTTTTAGTTCTGGACTCTTTTGATCTTCTCAGATTTTGGTGATTACTTGAACTGATATAAAGATAAGTACCAGTTCAAGTTTTTTATTTCTTTTTTACTTCTTTTCTATTACTAATATTTTTTTTCTCTTTTAGGTTTGCTCTTTACTTCAGGACGTAAAATAGCATACGATTTAGATCATATAATAGCACAGGTGGTTCTTTATAGACTCTTTTAATTCTGCTAGAGAATCAAAAGAGTCCACAAAGAATCACTAGTGATTCTTAGAGCTCTTTCGATTCTTCTAGTGATAGTTTGATTATTCTAGTAGAGAACTTTTTCAGTTCTAAACTTTTTTGATCCTTCCAGATTTTGCTAATTACTTGAACTAGTATAAAGATAAGTACCAGTTCAAGTTTTCTATTTCTTTTTTGTTTCTTTTCTATTACTAACATTTTTTTTCTCTTTTAGATTTGCTCTTTACTTCGGAACGTGAAATGGCATGCAATTTAGATTATGTAATAGCACTAGTAGTTTTTTGTAGACTCTTTTAATTCTCCTAGAGAATCAAAAGTATTCACAAAGAACTACCAGTAATTCTTAGAGCTCTTTTGATTCTTTCAGTGGTAGACTCTTTCGATTCTCCTAGTGGTGAACTTTTTTGATTCTCCTAGTAGTTCTGGATTCTTTTGATTCTCCTGAATTTTAGTGATTATTTGAACTGGTATAAAGATGAATACCAGTTCAAATTATCTTGTTTCTTTTCTATTGCTAATATTTTTTTCCTCTTTTAGGTTTGCTCTTTACTTCAGAACGTGAAATAGTGTGCAACTTAGAACATATAATGGCTTAGTAGTTCTTTGTGGACTCTTTTGATTCTCCAGGAGAATCAAAAGAGTCTACCGGTGATTCTTAGACTCTTGATTCTCTTGATGGTGGATTCTTTTGATTCTCCTAGTAGTGGACTATTTTGATTATTCTGGTAGTTCTGAACTCTTTTGATTCTCTAGGAGAATTAAAAGAGTCTACAAAAAACTACTAGTGCTATTACATAATCTAAATTGCATGCCATTTCACGTTCCGAAGTAAAGAGCAAATCTAAAAGAGAAAAAAAATGTTAGTAATAGAAAAGAAACAAAAAAGAAATAGAAAACTTGAACTGGTACTTATCTTTATACTAGTTCAAGTAATTAGCAAAATCTGGAAGGATCAAAAAAGTTTAGAACTGAAAAAGTTCTCTACTAGAATAATCAAACTATCACTAGAAGAATCGAAAGAGCTCTAAGAATCACTAGTGATTCTTTGTGGACTCTTTTGATTCTCTAGCAGAATTAAAAGAGTCTATAAAGAACCACCTGTGCTATTATATGATCTAAATCGTATGCTATTTTACGTCCTGAAGTAAAGAGCAAACCTAAAAGAGAAAAAAAATATTAGTAATAGAAAAGAAGTAAAAAAGAAATAAAAAACTTGAACTGGTACTTATCTTTATATCAGTTCAAGTAATCACCAAAATCTGAGAAGATCAAAAGAGTCCAGAACTAAAAAAGTCTACCACCAGGATAATTGAAAGAGTCTATTACTAGAAGAATCAAAAGAGCTCTAAGGATCACTGGTGGTTCTTTGTGGACTCTTTTAATTCTCTAGGAGAATTAAAAGAGTCCATAAAGAACTACCAGTGCCATTACATGATCTAAATTGCATGCTATTTCATATCCTGAAGTAAAGAGCAAACCTAAAAGAGAAAAAAAATGTTAGTAGTAGAAAAGAAGCAAAAAAGAAATAGAAAACTTGAACTGTACTAATTTTTCAAGACTAGAAGAATCAAAAGAGTCCAGAACTACCAGGAGAATCGAGAGCCCAACACCAGGAGAATCAAAAGTCCAAGAATCATCAGTGGTTCTTTGTAGATTCTTTTAATTCTCTGAGAGAATTAAAAAGTCCACAAAGAACCACTGACACTATTATATATTTCAAAATGTGCCATTTTATGATCTAAAGAACAAACCTAACAGTAAAAAAAAATGTTAGAGAAAAGAAATAAAAAACAAGAAATAGAAACTTGAACTGGTACTTATCCTTATACTAGTTCAAGTCAAACACCAAAATCTAGGAGATTCAAGAGTTCAAAATAATCAAAAATCGTCAAAAACCTTAAAAGATACTATGAAATGACAAAAAATCTAAAGAAAACGATAAATGAGAAAACAGTAATTAAAGTTAAAGATCTAAATTTCTAGAATATTCTATTAGCTTTTTGTCAATCGAGAAATTGATCTTTTCTATTTTTAGATTAGCTTAACTTTTTTAGTTTTTAGTATTTCACTGATTTTTTTATTATGTAATTTGTTCTTGTGCTTTATAATAATTTTTTTCTTTGAATACATATCTATTAATAAATCTAATAAAAAAATTTTTTTTAAAATATAAAAATGGGCTCTTTTAACTTGGAATACCCTATATATGCTACAACTATCACTAATAAAATATATAATATAACTAATACATGTATGAAATATATAATAAATATGATATATAGTATATATATGATAAATAATAAAAGTGTCTTAAAAACTATAGGTAATAGATATGCTACATGTAACGCATCTCCCGCAGTAGTTATCAGCTAATCAAATCGCATAGATTATAATAAAAAGCCAGATCTTAATTATCTCAGGATTAAGTAATTGGATTTTAATAATTCTTAGCTCATTAGAACCGTTACAGTAAGCTAATTCCAATGGTATATATTTCATCTAATTCGGACTGGTAGATCAAAAGATATTAAGGAATTTGTGTTTTTCTTATGTTTCATAGGTCAACAAAATATAACCTTAATCAAAGTAGAATATTTTGCCTTGCTAAGATCAAGTTAGGTCAAAGTTACTAAAATATTACTGAAGCTTTAGAACCTTGAATGAATGACCAATCTAATTAGAACTACTCAGATAATGATATTAGTATCATAATGAGAATACCTCATATAACTCTCTCAAAAACAGAATAAGTAATTCTAGATCGAATCCTTCAAGAATTCTTTGATCAGTTGCACCCTGAGTTCGATCACTATAAGGCAATAGAAAACTTTCAAAAGAATTTCAATAACAATGTAGCTCTATATAAAAGTTGCTTTATACCTAAGCAGAAAGCAGAGTTCAAACAATATGAGAAATATTGCTAAGAATATCATGAAGAATTATATTCTAAATCTCAACTAAAACTACAACTAGAAGACCTTCCTATTCAACCTGAATTGCTTCCTTTACCTCAAGTTCAACCTAAACCTAACTAGAATAAACTCATTAAATTATTATAATAACAAGTTAAACAACAAGCCCAGATTATTACTTTTCTCCAAGACCTTTGAATATCAGGCTTAGACTATTGAAATCCTCTAGAACAAAGTCAATAATTTTGAAAGATTCTATTAACAGATAGAATATTTATATCAGAAACAATTTTTACAAGTAGATAGTGAACAGCCTACTACTTCGATCTCCTCATTAAATTTTTAACCTATACCAAATAAAATAAAAAACTACTTAGTGACTCAGATGAGCTTCTCTCAAAACTTGAAGCTTTAGAATTAGCTCTAAATAATAATTTACAAAAGAAAGAAATATATACAATCTCCCAAGAAATAGCTCTAAAAACAGAAATGTTAACCTCAGACTAAGAAACAAAATTCAAATGACTCCTTAGAGAATTTGCAGACCTCTTTGCAAAAGATATTACTCAACTAGATAGAACTAATCTAGTAATGCACAAGATATATACTAAAGATATATTTCCTATAAGTTCTTGACCTTATTCAGTATCTATTACTGAACAAGCCTTTATTAATGAAGAAGTATAATGGATACTCAATAATAACTTAATTAGAGAATCAACAAGTTCATAAGCATCTCTAGTTGTTTTAGTTATGAAGAAAAATGAAAAGAAAAAATTTTGTATAGACTAAGAAAACTTAATATGATAACTAAGAAAGATTCTTACTCTCTTCTCCATATAGATAAACTTTTAGACTCCCTTGCTGAAGCTATATATTTTTCTACTCTTGATCTTATGAGTAGATATTGGCAAGTAATGATACACCTAGCAGACAGAGAGAAAACAGCTTTTATCACTAAATATAGTACTTATAAGTTTAATATAATGCTATTTGGATTGTGTAATGTACCTGCAACTTTTCAACATCTCATAAATCAGATTTACTAAGGCATAGCCTATAAATATATTGTTGTCTACTTAGATAATACCAATGTATTTTCATGGATATTCAAAGATCATATTCAATATCTTCATAAAGTATTTACTAAAATCAGAAAAGCTACTTTTCTCATTGATCATCTAAACCATTACAGAGCAAATTTTTTTTAAATACAAAATAATTTAAAACTCTAAGAAACTCAGCAAAATAGTAGTTATTAAATAGAAGTGTAAGTTGCATAGCTCAGTATACTTTACATAAGAAGCAAAATGACCTAGTAGGTAATAATACTATTATTTTGGCCAAAAGTTTACATTATAGCATTTTAAAGAAAAAAAAGAAGAAAAGAAGTAGTAGAGAAGAAGAAGAAACAACAAATAGTGTTTTGTACTAGGGCAAATACTTCAATACTTTTTCACTTTGTAAGTAGTTTTTGCAAGTAATTTTCTCTATCCTTTAATCAACAAAACTGATATGATGACTGTAACTTTTTTCATTTTGTTTTCATTTTGAAAAAAGTGGGGATTCTGGCTTATCTCTAACAAAGGATTAGCATTTATACTACCTTCTATTTTGGGCAAGTTACATCTTGATTATTTACAAGTTGATTAACACATATGAAGTCAACACAGATCTGCTTACATAAATAGAATGACAGCTATCGAGAAGTTATACTCAAGATTTATAGTATATGTGTTAGTACTATAAATAATTTTTATCTTTTATGCCTTAGTACAAGCTATAATAGTATGTTCTATCTTAATTATCTTTTTTTCTGCCTTCTTTTTCTTTTTTCATTTTCTTTTGTGCTTTCTTTTTTTTATATAGACAGCTTTTTTATCTTTTTGTTTTTTTTCTTTTATTTTCTTGTTATTAGTTTTTTTCGTTAGTCAGTTGGAATATAAATCCTTCAGCTCAGAAAGCTAGGAGAAGAAGGTTAGAGAATTAGATAATCTTAATAAAAACGGTATATAGTAACCTTCTGTTGATCATTTGAACATAACTTTGCTTTGACAAACTATTCTTTTGGAAGAAAAATTTGACCATTATAGTTAGATCACATCTGAGTATCATCTGGTAGCCGAGTGAGTTTGAATTTACATAGAAAGGACATTATGTAACTAGCTTAGCTTAGTTTATATTTTTGTTATAACATATTTTATGTTTTCTCTCAATAAATGAAGGGCAAGATTGCCTAAGTTTCAAAAAAAAAGAATCAGAAAAGCTGAACTCAAGCTTAACTTAGAAAAATATACTTTTTGGATGAAGTAATTACCTTTCTTAGGACATATTATAGAAGCTAAAGGAATTTCACTATTCCTAGAAAAGTTTATAGCTATACAAAATATTCTACTTCCTATGAATATAACTTAACTTCGATTATTTTTAGGACTTGCTGAATATTATAGAAGATTTATATAAGAATTTTCTTCTATAACTCAACCTCTAAATTAGCTATTACATCTAGATACTAAATATGAATAGAACTAACAATGACAAGAAGCTTTTAATGAACTCAAACAAAGATTAGTTATAGCCCTATTCTAATCTACTCTAATTATAAAGCAGAATTTATTCTCTTCACAGATACCTCTTATGATGGATTTGAAGCAACTTTAAGTTAAGTTGCAGATAATGGAAAAGAACATCCTATTGCTTATGCAAGTAAAAGTCTCAAGAAAGAAGAAGTCAACTATGGAGTAACAGAATTAGAATGTGCTATCATAGTATAAGCAATAGACTATTTCCATAGATATTTTGGAACAAATCATTTTACTTTAGTCACTGACTATTTAGCCCTTCAATAGTTAAAATCCTCCTAACCTAAAGAATGATTAGGAAGATGGATGATGAAATTACAATCTTATCGCTTTACTGTAATTCATAAACCAGGATAAAAATATTCAAATGTTGATGCACTTTCTAGATTAAAAACTCAGACACATTCTTCTCTAACCTTAAAGAAATGAATTTAGACCATTACCAAAATCTCTTAGAATATTTAGAAATAGATAAATTTCCTTTTGACTTAACGGACTTTGAAAAATGAATATTAATTAAACAATCTAGATTTTATGAAGTTAGAAACAGAATATTATATAAGAAAAACTGAAGGAACTCAGATAAATTAATCTGAGTAATTAGATAGACAGAAGTAGAACCTATTCTTTACATGATGCAAAGTACCTCAACAGTGGACACTTAGGAATAGATGCTATGTACTATAAAATAGCAAACTTATACTATTAGGACCAAATGTATAAGGATATAAAGAATTATGTCCAAGTATGTAAAGTATGCCAATGATGAGCAAAAACCAAAAGAAAAGAACTGCTCCACCCTATTCAAATAGAACGAGCTTTTGAAAGAATTGGGATTGACTTAGTAGGATCTCTACCAATTACTAAGCAAAATAATCACTATATTATTGTTGCTACTGACTATTTAACAAGATGGCTAGAAGCTAAAGCTGTACAAGATGCAAGCGCAGAAACTCTTGCTAAATTTATTTTTAAAGATATTGTTTGTAAACATGGAGTACCTCAAGTAATACTCTCAGACAATAGAAAGAACTTTGCTAATAAAATAGTCAAAATACTTTGTGAAAAGTTTTTGATTAAGCATATATTTTCTTCTTCTTACCATCCTCAGACAAATGGAATGGTAGAAAGATTAAATAGAATACTTTGTAATTCTCTTGCAAAAGTAAAAGAACAAGATGAAGACTGGGATATTATATATCAGCTGTTCTATTTGCATATAGGACAAAAAGACATTCGACCACAGGATATACTCCCTTTGAATTGACCTATAGACGACAGGCTAAAATGCCAATTGAAGCTCTTATTCCTGTAGAAAACATAGACACAGACAAAGAAATAACATTAGAAGATAGTATATTACAATGAGCATTTGAGTTGATAGATGAACTTCCTTATCAACATAGTGAAGCTCGCAAGAATACAGAAAAATCTCAGAAGAAACAGAAAGTTAGATTCGATATGAACATTCGAAAAGAAGAATTCGAAATTGGAGACAAAGTTTGGGTACAAAGAAAAGACTTAGAAAATTCAAGATCAGCTAA
>CAJVPM010001156.1:0-13022 GCA_910592325.1 Scutellospora calospora | reverse complement strand
AATAAACTGGTGCCTTGAATAATAACTGTGAAAAACCTTCTGCTACCTAAAAATTTGCAGATTAATAAAGAACCGCTTATAATATTAGCTCTCTTCTATTCATACTGAACTAGGTGCAATATAGATAGTCTTGCTAGTAGCTTCTATAAAGTCAAGAATAAGGATACATTTAGATAGTAAAACAGTAATAGAAGATATTCTTAGCTCTAAAAAGTGATCAAGTATAAGAAGTATCTTCAAAACTAAGAACCATAATTTAATTAATCAGGTTGTAAAACTAAAAACATCGATTTAAAGTTGATCAAAGTTAAAAGATATAGTATAAATCTTTGGAATGATAAAGCAGATAAACTTATAAAAGAAGGACTACTATCTAATTTTACCTTAGAGGTACAAAATATAATGACAAGCAGAATAAAAGTAGTGCTAACTTGAGAAAGCAAACTAATAGATAGCTTTCTCAGATCTTTTGTTAATTTAACTCTATTAATAATATATGAATATGAATGAGCAGATCTTAAAAACATTAGACTACTACTAAGTCAAAGGTATAACTCATTTAATAATAAAGGTTTAAACTGGAAGAATACTTGGAACATGCTAAAAAAACTGCAAGAAAGAAAATATAATAGCATTAAAAAGAGTAAAGTTCTGATTTTTAAGATAAAATATATAAATAAGTTACTACTAACTAAAGACTTATGCTATCTAAGAAATCCAGAGCTTTACAAAACCAAAACCTGTATTGCATATATCACAAAAGAAGAATCTTTAGAGCATATTGCTGAGTATTAGATATATCAAATAATATAGAATAGGATAGAAAAATTTATTATTAAAGAGTTAAAACCAAAATTATATGACAAATAGAATATACTAGTCTTAAGTCAAACCCTAAAAAGGGTATTCTTAGATCAAGACACTACAGATATACTGAATAAAAGGAGGTTGTATATCTGAGGTCTAACTAGTAACAATCTCATATCAAAAATTAAAAACTTTTTAGAATTAAATTCTAAAGCTTACAAAGCTATATATTAGTTCACAAAGTTTTTTTGGTCTAACTTTTTTAAGAAGTTATAGAAGTTTCATTGTGAGATTATAGCAGAAAAACAATATTAATACTAAAATAAAGAAAAGAAAACTAAAATGAAAACACAAGAAAATTCAGAACAATAACTAATTAAACAAAGAAAACTAGAACCCTAATGAAAACAGGCTTAAAGAGTCAAACAAAAATAAAGAAACAAGATACTAATATATAGCTAAAACTAAAGTTAGATTATAGATTGAAGAAAAACTAAAAGAAAGCTAACTAAGCTTTAAAAATAACTAAGGAATCTTAATACAAATACAAAAAAGCCTTCTGTAGACTATTAGAATAGGTATTTGCTTAGGCAAACTACTCTTTTAAAAGGAAAATCTACTTTTGCAGCAGATCGTACTTAGGCATTTAGGATAGCTAAATGAGTCTAGAATTAAACAAAAAAGGTAATTTAGTAACTAGATTAAATTAAATTATATTACTATAATAATATTTTAGTATATTTTCTCTTAATAAATAAAGGACAAAATCACCTAAGTTAAAAAAAAATAAATAATTAAATTATTAAATAAAAATATAAAACAAAAAAAAATATATATAAAAAATATAAAAAAATATAAAAAAAAATATAAAAAATATAAAAAAATATATATATAAATCAAAACCTATTTAAGATTGATTTTAGTTAGCTACTTGACTAAGTTTAGTTAACTAATTAGTTGACTAAACTTAGTAAAATAGTTATCTAACAATTTTTACTAAGTTTAGTTAACTAATTAGTTAACTAAACTTAGTAAAATATTTAGTTGACTAGAAATTCTATTGAACTTAAACATGTTCATAAACTTTTAAATTGAACTCAAACTAAACTGAACACAATAAAAAAAATCGAACCTGAACTCGAATCTGAACATATTTTCAATTTTGTTCGAGTTCAGGCTCAGTTCGATTTTCAGACTAAACTCAAACTTGATAGAAGTTCAGTTCAGTTTAGTTTAGTAGAAGTATTAGTTTGAGTCTTAATTCTTGTAAACAAATTTGTAAATTTTAAAAAACTTATTATAAAATCTTGTACAAATTTCAATAAAGATAAAGGCAAAACCTCACCTTAATATTAAAAAAAAAAAAAAAAAAAAAGATTAACTAATCAAAACAAACTTCTACTATACTTTAAACTATATAGTTTTAGTTAGTTAGCTTAGCTAGCTAACCAAAACAGCAACTAAGCAACTTATATTAGATTTTTACTTATACTAGCTATACTAATTCTTAATTCCGGCTACTAATTTTTAAACCGGTCTAACTAATTTCTAATTCTGAGCCAAACTAATTCTTAATACCGGGCCAACTAATCCTTAATGCCGAGCCTAACTAATTCTTAATGCCGGCCTAACTGATTCTTAATGCCGGCCAAACTAACTCTTAATGCCTGGCCTGATTAATTAATTCTTAATGTTGGCCTGCTTTAGCCACATTAGCCAGCCGACCATATTTTATCGGCTGGCTTAACCGGCTAAGCCGGCTTAGCCGCGGCTGCTTTAGCCGGCTTAAAACACTATCGCTAGATATACCTGATACCAATTATACGTACCATTTTTGCTAACCGTAATACAGTTATTGTACCATGCATACGTATTAATATTATACCACGGTATATCAACGCCCATATATATATATATCATATATGTATACGTATACGTATACGTATTTATTTATTTATTTACCGTAATACTCTTAACTTTTTTAATAACGTTGAAAAAATGACAAATGACGCTCTGTTCGAAGCTACAATTACAATTCGAATAATTAAGAATTTTGAATATCGAACTGTTAAAAATTTGGTTTTACGAAATATCAACTTAGAAACTACTACAGTTGGTGAATTAAAAAATATTATAAGAGAAAGTATTTATGCAATTATTTATAAAATTATTCTGCTTTTAAATCATAACGTTATTTAATAAATCTATTAATTAATAATTTAGAGATAAATGAAACGTCCGCATTTAAACCCTTTCGGAATGTAAATTATGGTATTAAAAACTATTAATAATTATATTCCATCATAAAAAATGTTTTAAAATTTTAATTTCAATTCTCTTTTAAAGATACATTAAAACTTTACACAAAAGCTCATGGATCAAAAGTAATCAATTAATCATATTGGATTTTTTTCTATTTCGCGGTAATATTAACATATTCTATTGCATTTAATCGATCTAGACTCAGAATTTAATAATAAATCTTGATAACGATGATTGGATTTTGAATGATGAAACTACATTAATATCTTGTAATATAGGTTTGTAATATTTCACTGTGATTTATTAACAATTTTTTTATCCTCACTGTATTATAACTTTAATATATATATATTATTTAATTAGAGAATGAAACAGAATTGTCTTTTTTTAATCGTGAAGCTTACGAGGTTTATAAAACACACCCTGATGTTATGAAATGGGAATGAATGAATAGTTAGCAGCAATAATTAGTATTGTCACTAGTCTATAGGTAAAAATTTAAAAAAATTTGCCATAGCATCTATTTTGATAAATGTTTAAAATTTGGTTTAAATTTCGAACGAAAAATAAATTTCACGGAATTTGGTTTATTATGTTGAATTTTTTAAAATCTTGAATGAAAATATCTCAATAAAACATGAACAAAATCAATAATTTGTTTTTTAATTCGAAAATAAAAATTTTTTTGCCGAATTTGGTTTAAATATTTTCGATCGAAAGTTTTAAAAATTTTGGTACAGTTTCTATTTTGATAGAAGTTTTGAATTTTTAAAACTTTTTTAAAATATCTTATAAAAACAAATTCAATGAAATGATGAATGATTTGGTAAATAAAATTTGAGCAAATCATTTATGTGATATAGCATGATTATTGAGAATAAAAGTGGTTTTTTGATCAGGAATTTTAAGTCCGATAATAAATTGCTTATTAATCTTATAACGATATAACTTGATCACATTGTTATCACTGCTTCAACTGGATATTTTCGCCCATATTTACCGATTTTACCAACTTTAATATGTTAATTCAACAACCATTTTTTTGAATCCATTATCATTAAATAAAGCTGCTGCCGAATATAAAGAAACACAATTTTTCTTTTTCATTTAACATGAAAATCACGATTTTTTCAAGAAATGCTCGCAACTCAAAATTTTGTTTATGAAACTACTTTCTGCGTTCTAACAAAAAAAAAAAAAAAATTCCTTGCAAAATTTTGGGTTAGGAACGTCTTCGCTACTGTATTGCACATCGCTAACCCTAACCCTAATGTAACCTTGGCCCTAAACTTGATGCGTCGTTGTTTTTTTTACGTATTGTTTTTGGTCGGTCATATGACTAGCGATGCATCGCACTGGATAATTATCTAATTTATATAACAAAATTTGTTTAGGCGTCACTTTTACATACGTCGCCAAGGAACTTTAATCAAGAAAAAACCATCTTCGTCAAAGATTTTAAACTCCAAATACAATACCGCTTTAGAATTAAATGCTAACAACATTTGAGCGAAAGTTAAGAGATGATAAGTATTTGTTGTTTTTTGGGCTTCTCGATTTTTTTTCATCTTCCATGAAAGCTTTTAATGCGAGAAGTAAAATTATAATTCGTTGGATGGCAATTCTGTTTGAGCGATCTCTTTGAATACTTAATTGGTTGTAAATTTTTCAAAGGCAGGTATAAAAAAAAGGTCTGTTGTAAAAAGTTTGTTGATTGAAATGACAAACTCTTTTAATACCTTTTACTAATAAAAAATGATTTATTTACATAATAAACTTTATCAAGTTATGCTTATTCATTGTAATTATAAACTCACTTAAGGCTACTCTAATTTAATTTTCTGTTTAACATAACATAAAGTAGCTTATGATACATAGTGGGAGGGAGGGTATTAAAAATACACAAAAATACCAATACTGCAATGTTATTGGTTGATTTAACATGTATTAGTTATACTGTATAAAATTTAAAAACTGAGGGGCAAATACTATTAATTACTATTAATGTTTATATAAATTTTGAAAAATGGGGGGTGGTTATGTTAAACGAAGAATTGTTTTCCTCTAAATAAAATTTACTCCCCGACACTTTTTGACCCTTTGATTGAGGTGATTGAGAACGCCCTCAAAATGTTGTACGTAGGTGATTTCGAAATAAGCTTAATATTCATGCATTTGGCGGATTATTTCCAATGCTGGTACCAGGCATAAGCTTTTCGTGGTAATTTTGATAGAATGGTTTGACCAGTATCACAGGTGGGAATGTTTATCTACAATAGAGCAGTAGTGGTTGATGCAGGCCGAAGCGTAACGATCTGGTCAATCTAGATAAATATCCGGTTTTCTTATCCTTTAATCCTTCCTTTATTGTATCTCTTATTAACTCCTTAACTTCTATTAAGTTTCTGCAGGGGTTCCTAAGTCTCAGGTTCAACAATACACGGCTTTCGTTATTTGTTATGGATTCAAACTTCAACGATTATCATGTGATTCGGCTAAACGTCAAGAATAAGGTTCGTGATAATTTATTTAACAATATTTAACTTCAAGGTAAGGTATTTATAAAGAACGTATTTAATAATTTTAATATTTATTAAAACCCGAAGGATTCTGTATGTTTTTCCTCCAGAAAAAAATACAGTGTTTTCAATAGCAACATGTTTATATCGCAATATATTACAATATGTTGATATCGCGATATGAAGATTAAAATTTATGTCATCGTTTTTCCAAATCACGTTTTCCACATCACGACTTCTTCACACCAGGTTGATAAATTACGTTAAATTTTTCGATCACTCAAATTGTTGTTTTTTCTCTAAATGTATCATAATACGTTAGAAGCTAATTTCAAAATAAAATTCTTACATAATTCTTAATGGCATTAAGATTCACGGTGTCGGCACGCCACTGCATACAGTATCGGATATGACAAATTTTTTAAAATGCTATTTATATATACATGTAATTTTTGTTATGCGGAGGTTTTATATACCTTCTAAATCTTTGTAGAACTTTCTTTGGCTAAACACCCGCTCACGAAAATCAGACCAGGACAATAGTTCATCGATGCATGTAAATAGATTTAGAAATAAATTAATTTATTAAGGACTAAATAAAAAGGACCTTTATTCACCATTAAGTTTTCTATCACGTTCTTTCTCCGGATATAGTTCTTAGTTTCTTTATTAGTATTTAAATCACGAATTTGTTTCACTTGTTTAACGAATTTAGTAAATGAATTTAGCATAAATTCTTCAGATTTAAATACGAATTTGATTCGAATTCCTATGTCAGTTTGGACAATTTCACCATTTATCTCGATATGACTTTCTTTGAAAATAAACTTTTAATAGGAATAAGTTCATTTCTTTTAGTACAACTTGTAAGAGTGAGGTGGTAAACCGGCAATTCAATTATAATGTATATATTTTTTTTTGTCAAATTCATAAGGAAAATATTTAGTAATCTTATCTATTTCAGCAAATATTCTCTCCCCTTCAAGTTTTTTTTTAATATTTATATTAGGATTATCAAAGAGGATATTTAATTTCTTATTTGATTTATTAACCTTTCACAATTTAAGATTTATTTTCAACTAATTCATCTTTAATATTAAGCTTTTATAATATATTATTGATTACTTGTTCATATTCTTTAATCAAAATTTCTTTTTCTTTTATCTTTTTTTGTTGATTTTGAATTGTTGTCTCATAGGTTTGATTTGTTAATAGTAACTATTGACAATTAGTTGTTAAATTTTAATTTGATTTTTTTTAATTCAGTATTCTCACTTGATAATTAAATATTATTTTATTCAAGTTTTCAATAATTAATTCTTTGCTAACTAATTTTTTACCAAGATCATTATTTTCTATTTTTAAATTCTCTATTTTATCTAAGATTTTTTTGCTCTTTTGAGAGTAAGTTTAATATTTTAATTTATTTAAAAAAACAATATATTTATAATTCAATATTAATTTGCTCTATTAATATTTCAGATACTAATGAGTTATCAAGTAATTTTTATTGCTATAAATTTTTTTTAAAAATTTAATTTTCTTTCTTTAAAATTAAAATATCAAATTCTAATTGTCATATTCTTCTTTTATAACTATATATTATTGAGTTCAATTTTTTAATTTTATTAAATAGTTAATATTAAAATAAAAAAATTTTATCTGCTATATATCAATTTATTTTTCATACAACTATTTAGAAATTTTTTTGAGTTTTTATATTTTATTTTTTTTTGCTTACATAACAAACATTTTGTGTATTTGTAAAAAATCTTTTTTTCTTTTTCAATTATCCTATATTTAATAAATTTAATAAGAAATTTGATAAATTCTTGTTTAGTTTTTAGATTTACAAAAAATAACTTGAATTATTTATATATTTTAGAATTATTAAACTTTTTATATTTATAGATTTATATTAATTACAAAAAAATACTAAGATCAAATTTAAAAAAGAATATTCTAGATCTTTTAATATGAATTCTGTTTTATTTTAATAATTAAATTTTAATTTATTTTAAAATATTCTAGAATATTTTATTATTAAATCATATATAAGTTTAAAAATATTCTTAAAACAAAATTTTAACTAATTAGAATTCAATATATTATCAAAAATAAGTTTTAAAATTTGATTAATATTTATCAAAAATCTTTACTAAGTAATAATATCAAAAATTATTTTTGTTATCTTTAAATTATATATAAAATAATTTTTATATCTGTGGGTTGATAGCATAGTAGTTAGTGCTTCTAGGTTATAATCACAAGATCATAGATTCGAATTCAACTAGAAGACAAGACTTTATCAGAACTATGATTAAAAATAAGATTTTTGAAGGACTTTTCTATTGATAAAGTATTTGGAGCTTTTTGTATTCTATATTCTTTTTCTGATATTATCTGTTATTCTATATCTTCATACTATACTTGATTTTAAGACTTTGTGCTTTTTGACTAAATTCTCTGTAGATTTTCATTTTTGTCTATGAATTTTCTGATTTTAGACTTGCATACTACTTTTCTATTAGATATGATATGGCACATCTTGTTAGTATTTGTTTACATATTTGTTTGTTTTCTTTTTTCTATATGTTTGTATTATGTAAACAGATCTGCAATTCAAGATAAGATCATATCCCTAGATTTTTTAAAAAAAAGTTTTTTGTAGCAACTTTTGAGATGAAATCTTCTATATTTCTTTAAGTTGCTAGTATTTTTTCTGTTCTTCTTAATATATTATTTGTATTTTAGTATCTTCTTTCTTTTTTCTTAATGGATCTTAGTCTTATTCTTAGTAATAATTCTGTTAAAAACTTGACTTTTTTTTAGCTTTAAAAATAGTCCAAATGATCTACAAAAAGAGTATATTGCTATATGTATATTTTTGTATATATATTTTAAAATACTATTCAATTTGAATAATTTTGTAATTACTATTAGTAATCAGTTTAGTAGTATTTAATTTTTTTTTTTTTTTGTTATTAAAAATAGCTTATATTGTTGAAGAAATTTTATTAGAGTTGCAAATAGGATTATATATTAATAATCTCTACTGTTTTTTTTTTTTTTTTTTTTTTTTTTTTTTTTTATTGATACAATGTTATCAGCTAAAACTTTTATTGATTATTTGATAGTAAGTAATGATACATATTATGAGGATACAACTAGTCACATATACAACTTTAGATTGTCTATTTAAGTAGTCCGCCCAAAGGTTCTACACTAGTTGCGATACCTGAAATCTATTTGAAGATTCCCTATTTAAACCCTTTGGCCCTATGACTTACCCATTTCTATCTGTTTATACCAAGTCAGCCTAATCCTGTGCTATTTCTCCAGGAAGACACCTGAGCTGACATATATCCACAAACTTTATGATTCGAAGCCTAGGCCCATCACGAGTACCCCTTCACTAACTTCTACATTAATGAGCTCTGTGGTACTCAAATATGCTATGCTATATCCCAATCTAGCTTGCATATACCCTTGTTCAATGTTCGTACAAACCTAGTTCCTACCATAGTCTTCCACTAAGTTAGTCATCTGTGCCTCCAGATATCACACGAAGTAGATCCTCCTAAATCTGTTGCTTGGTGTCGCCTGCTTTGCTGCCAGATATCATATGAGACAGATCCTCCCAAATCCAGTTAGCTGCCAAGCCAGGTTGGTGTTGCCATACTACCTCGTGTAATGGACTTACTCGCACCTGTTTCGTCAATCCTTCTGTACTCAGGACTTACTTATATCTATTTCACTGATCTTTCTGTACGCAAATTTCCTTTCTCAGATCAGACGTTAACTGGTATGACCGTTGAAATCTGTACTACTTCATCTAACTCAGGATTTCTACCATGCAGGTCCCCTGTCTGTAGATCCTATCAAGATTTATTCATGTAATGTTACGCCTTGCTGAATGCCCCATCATACTTCTAATACCCGATTGGCATTGGTGCAATGTGATTTACAGAGTTACAACCCCAGAAACGAGCAGAGTTTACCGTAAGTTGGATACAGATATCTAGATAATTATTCAATTCTGTATATAGTAGGATTTGAACCCTAGACCTCTTGCATAGCAGTCTAGCAACCTAACCACTATACTAAGATCGCCAGACTGATATTTAAATGTTAATTCCGAGGATGTTGTAGTAAAAAAAACAAACTGTTAAATTTGACAATTGATATATTATGCAATTAAAATTGTAAAGCATAAAATGATTAATAAAATTACTAAATTGGAATGTTTTTTGTAATAAAAATTGTACAATTTTGTCACGTAAAGGGAGTTTAAAAAAATTAAGCATAAATGGTAATTTAAAATAATCTACATAAATATTGAGCATTATAAATTTATTTACTCGAACAGAGAAAACATATGCTGGTAATATCATACAATCCTTTAAATTATATGAAAATTTATAAAAATAGACAATATAGTCAATTGTTTTTATACTATAAATTTTATTACAAAATCGTGTAATTTTAATCTTGTAAAAGGAGTTTAAAATTTATTGCACTTTACAAAAATATATGAACACTGCAGATCATTTTGTTATATGAGAATCAGAGATTTTGTGATTTTAAAGAACCTTAAAGATTTTTTAAATATATCTAATTATTATAATATCGATATGATATATACATAATTATATTATATTATTTAGTATAGATTCTTAAATTTGAATAATTTCAATCATCACAAAAATCATATCTTTTTGCAAAGCACTATAAAATAGCCTCTCAATTACTCATTTTTGCATTTATAAAGAATATTTTTCTTAGTTCTTTATACAAGTTTAACATTAATCTTATTAATATTAAAAATAAATTACAATCATCCTTTTTCTATAATAGATTGTCAATTCTAAATCAAAGAATTACAATCATGTGCATGTCTGAAGTGTGTTTACTAAAAATACCTTTATAAAGATCTTTTCATAGTATCTAGCACGGTATTTATTACTTCCTCATTCCTGGTCTTGCACAACTGCATTGCATAGCTACTTTTATTTTGTACTTAGATTAATTTATTCATTCAGATTTTATTAATCATAAAATATATTCAGAACACTAACTATATAAACTAATTTAGATAATACGTATATTGATAATTGCATAATTTACTAAAAAAATTCAAATATATAGTGTTTTAAGTTTGCTTGCAATCATTCTCATAAATTTGCTTCGATTTTTAAAATTTTCAAGATCTGTTCTAGTTGATTTTTTAATTTTTACTAATCAGAATTCTAAAATTCTTGCTTAAAAGTAGGCTAAGCTATAAAATCATTAAAAAATATACTTTAAGCTATATAAAAAAAAAAAGTTTTAAATTATAATTTTTTTCGATTGAAATTTACTATTACTGTATTAGTGAATATGTTATTATGAATAGATCTACGTATACTCTCTCCAGACTACATTAGTTTGGAAGTAGAGTAAAACCAAAAACATGATAACAATCTCTGACACTAAGGCAAACAAACTCAAAAAAGGTATCAGGACAAGAGCACTTGCCCTTGTTGCAAGAAAAAGATCTTTTCAAGAGTTTAGTGAAACTGAAACTCTTAAAAAAATGTCTAAAAACAAAAAAAAAGCTATAGACAGTAGCAAAGAAAATAACAACAAAGAACTTCTCTTAGAGGAAAACAACAACTCAAGTTCATCAAAACAACCTAATACAAGTAGCACTAACTAGGATAAACAAGTAAACCAGGAAGCTAGTAAACTAAAAGAAATAACTAATACTTATGCTAATAGAAAAGAAAAAATGAAAAACATATCAAAAAAAAAAATTCCTACTTAGACGAAGATAACAACAACACAACAACATGTACAAATCAAGATAATAACTTAACATGTAAACTCGAAACAAATAAACAATACAAGCTAGGTCTAAGTGAAAGTTCAGGGTCTAACTCTAATAAGGCTCCAGAAATAACACCAAGAAAATGGTCAAGTCTCTTTTCTAAACTCAAAAGAGGCTAGGCGACTTACTCATCTTTCTCTCCAAGAAACTCAATTAGATCAAAAAATAAGAATACTCTAATTATTGATATATGAAGCTTACAATGTTCTTTCAATGAAATTATGGCATCTTTATTTGAAAACTTAAAATTTAATATTATTGCAGCAAAACAACATCTTACAAAGGGAGTATAAACATATTTAGAAGTAATCTTCACAAATGAAGAAAAACTAAGATTCTATGCTATAAAAGGAATCAACATCCTCAGCAAAACCTACTATGGTTATATCTCACTAGATATGAGAAAATCCTTCTTGCTAGTAAAAATCAGGAATATGCCTTTAGGCAATAAAGAAGCATTAACAAACTCAATTAAGGATGCATTTAAGGATATAGGATTGCCAAACATTCCAAGAATCAGTAACTCTCTGACAACGATATCAAGAATTCAAAAAAGGAAACAAATTCTATAGTAGAGATTATTATGAGAATTCTGACCAAGAAGAAGAGAATACGAAACTTCCTTCTACATCAAGTTTTCCTAAAGAAAAAGAAGAGAATTCTTTAATAGATAACTTGTCTAATCATGAAAATGATACTGTTTAAGAAAATTCACTCACTCAAGTTAATCAATCTGATTCTCCATCACTTCTAAAAGAACTAGAAAATAATAGTAACAACCTCACACCACGAGAAAAGATTAGCTTTCTACCTAATTTGGAAGGAGTACCTCGAGATAAGCTAGATACTCTAGGCTTTACCTTAGAATCTTCTGCAAGTGGCAAACCTGCAGAAGAGATACTTCCAGATATGGAAATTGATAATGAGAAAGCCTTTACATCTATATACAAAAAAGATAAGAACAAAAAAGGAAAAACGTTCAGGATAAGAATCAATCTAGACCTAGCCCCTACAAAAAACTTCGCAATGAGAGGCCATCTTCTCAAACCTAATTAGATTAAGATTATCTTTATATTCATATGCCTTCAAAATTCAAACTTAAAATTGCAACACTGAATGTAAAAGGATTAAATGATCGAGGCAAACAACAAAAAATATTAACACTTTTAAAATCTTATAATTTAAACATAATAATGATTCAAGAAACAAATCTCAATAACGAAAATACTCAGACCTTCTTAAAGCAACAATGGATACATAATTCTACTGGTCAAACAAAGCAGCAATCCTAGCAGAAACAAAGATATTATCTTCAAGGATGTGAAAATAGAACATAATGGATGAGTTGTCTTAGTAGCTTTTACTTTTAAAGGATTTCTATTTCAAATCACAAATGTATATGCACCATCTAGTATAAGTAACAGAACAGTATTTTTTGATAGTTGGGCTCCACAAATCAAAGAAAATGCAATAAACATATTAGTAGGAGACTTCAACATGAACCTGAACCCAGAAACAAATAGAATCAGTCAAGCAACTGCTCAACTAGATCCATCTAGAAATCA
>CAJVPM010001155.1:0-13035 GCA_910592325.1 Scutellospora calospora | reverse complement strand
ATGATACCTAATGACTATTTTATCACTAAACCAACTCTACCACAAGATCCAACCAAAATCCAAACAGATACTAACTTCATATATCCTATTACTGAAGATTACATAGCCAAGGATTTCTTCCAACAAGCATCAAAAAGATATAAGATCATATTCCTAATTCTAACATGCATAATGATTGCTAACTCAACTAACAAACTACTACTTCCTGACAGAATATCTATTACTATCAACTATAGTATCTCATTCCTGATCATATTACAACAACAACTAATTGATACAGTAAAGACCCTCCGTACTCACTACTACTTCAACAAAATCCCAGAACAATAGATTAATATATCGACAAATATTAAAGGGAAAAACCTAGCTACAACTGACAAAAAGACTAAAACCCTATCAGATATCTCTATATCCCTAGAAGAACTACAAAACCAACTAAATACAAAACAAATTAACATCAACATTCTAATTATAAACAGAAAAAAATCAATTCTACTTTACAAATCCTACGACAAAACTATATCATCAACTAAATACCTGACTATCTCTTAAACCTACTACCTCTACCTAACCCTACTTGGGACCTTTTTATCCAACCCAAAGCATGAAGACATACCAACAGCAAATAACTAATACAAACAACCCTATACCATCCTTTAGCATTTTTAACAATCAAACTAATACCACTCCCTCCTTACCCACAAATACTTATACTACTATATCTCAAAAGATAACTACACCTCATTCTTTTAAAATAGCTACACATAATGTACAAGGTTTTAACACTATCACCAAGCAACAACTATGGACAGAATACTACCACAACAATAACTACGACATAATCAGTATTACTGAAACTAAGCTATCTGAAAACTCCTGGCATAATGCCTCACTATCTAATTCTGCATATCTCTTCTATACATCTAACAACAATCTACCTAGCTCCACCTGTGTATAACAATCTAGTCTAGATACTGCAATTATGATCTGTTCCCACTTAAGACCCTATATTCACAACATCCAAACTAGGGATCACTATTTTCTACTGCGATAGACTCCAAATTCTGCTGCTCTACAATTCGATTTATGCGATTTATGCGATAAATTTTTTATAATTATGCTGCTGATTATGCGAATCGGATAGTAGTATGCAAAATATGTGTTCACCAAAGTTTTAAATTTACCATAAGGCCATACAAAATTAAAAGTTTGAAAACTTTCAAAAAAATTTTTTTTATATGTTTTAATAACCGAGTGGGTTTTTGTAAAAAAATTTTATAATATTTTATAAAATTTTTACATATAAAATTACTGCTGTTTTCATAAATTCTGGGACACTTAAAAATTTATTCGTTTCCCGAAATCTCTTCGATTACGTTCTGTAAATTATCCAACTTTTCGGAAACTACATCGCTATCTTCGGAACTTTGGTCCGGAGACAGCGATATAGTTTCCGAAGAGATTTCGGGAAACGAATAAATTTTTAAGTGTCCCAGAATTTATGAAAACAGCTGTAAAAAAAAAAAAAAAAGCCAGCCGGCTGGGTCTAATTTAAAATTTCATGTTATGAAAACCAAGTAATTAAATTTGTATGGCCTAATTTATAAATTTTTATAGTAAGTTACATAAATTCCTCTACTTCCAGAAAATCCCCGACAACCATGCTCGTGTTTTGTGTTTATTGAAAGTCTATTCTCCTGTAATGCGCCAATATTCTATCTTTAAAACTCTAGCCATTTTATGCGCAGATTATGCTCTATTAATTATGCGAAATTTATCCTGATATACAAATATGCTATCACATATGCTTCTGCAGTAAAATCAGATTTATGCGCAAATTATGCTATCGCAAGTCAGCACTAGCCCTAATCCAAACTCTATCTAGCACTGCTATCGCTATCGACTTCTATTTTCCACACAAAAACCGAATTAGATTTATCTCAACATATTTACTATCCAATCATGCACAACTCAGGCTCAATACTCAACAACAAATCATAGACTGGATTAAATAAGCACAAACCAAACAGATACACCTAATCATTACTAGAGACTTTAATCATGACCTTAGCCAGGACCTTCTGTCTAACCTCTCCAAATACCTTACTAATAGTAATTTTATTTCTACTATTAACCATCTCCTTCCACATACACCTACCTAGCAGAGAGCTGACTTAAGTAGCCAAATAGATGAAATATGGATTCCCAGACAACTAATCTATATGTTCAGCACTCCAACACTTCACAATCCTGAACTTATTATACATAGCAATCATCAGATAATAGAAATCCACTGGCTCTTCAACCAAATATATAAACCCTCAAGACTCACCAAACAATCACGCCACAAAGTCTACAGTTACAAAGCGATGAACACCGAAAAATGTGACAACTTCCAAACAGCAATCACATCCTACCTCACTCAACAAATAGATACTATTGCAGATACCAACACATCAATTGACAAACTATGGCTACTTTCCAAACAGCTATACTCACATCAGCAAATAAAAATATTCCCTTCTCTTATCGAACTAACAAAACCCACAAAACCTTCTCTCCTGCTGCAACTAAACTTCATAGTGCTCTCAACAACATCAACAATATCATACAAACTCTAACCAACTCTAACAAAATAAACCTTAACTCCAAAATTACCCAAATCAACTACAACACTAATCTTGAAATCCTTCTGATTCCACCACACTAACTATCGCTATCTAACATAACTCCTCTCATACAAAACTTTAAAGCATACTAGAAAACAATCTATACTGCATGAAATATTGAGAATAATACCGTACAAAATGAACAAATCTAACAACGAATAACCAAAAGATATAATGACTTTACTAACAATACTACTTCAATGATTAATAGTATTCTCGAACGATACCACGAACCTGCAATTTTTTACAATATTCATACTACGTCAGAACTAATACATGAACCTACACAAATCAAACAACAGATTAGAGCTCACTATGAAGGTTTTGTAGGTTTTGTTAGTTCGGTAAGAGAAGAGAATATTTTTATTTGCTGATGTGAGTATAGCTGTTTGGAGAGTATGCTATAGTTTGTTAATTGATGTATTGGTATCTACAATGGTATTCATTTGTTGGGTGAGGTAGAATGTGATTGTTGTTTGGAAGTTGTCTCATTTTTCAGTGTTCATCACTTTGTAACTATAGACTTTGTGGCGTGATTATTTGGTGAGTCTTGAGAGTTTATATATTAGATTGAAGAACCAGTGGATTTCTATTATCTGATGATCACTGTGTGTAATAAGTTCAGGATTGTGAAGTGTTGGAGTGCTGAACATGTGTATTAGTTGTCTGAGAATCTATATTTCATCTATTTGGCTACTTGAGTCAGCCCTCTGCCAGGTAGGTGTATATGGAAGGAGATAGTTAATAGTAGGAATGAAATTGCTATTAGTAAGGTATTTGGAGAGGTTAGATGGGAAGTCTTGGCTAAGGTCATGATTAAAGTCTCTAGTAATGATTGGGTGTATCTGTTTGGTTTGCGCTTGTTTAATCCAGTCTATGATTTGTTGTTGAGTATTGAGCCTGAGTTGTGCATAATTGGATGGTAGGTATGTTGAGATAAATCTAATTTGTTTTTTGTGAGGAAAATAGAAGTCGATAGTGATAGCAGTGCCAGGTAGAGTTTGGATGTTGTGAATGTAAGGTCTTAAGTGGGAACAGATAATAATTGCGATACCTAGACTAGATTGTTGTACACAGGTGAAGCTAGGTAGATTGTTATTAGATGTATAGAAGAGATATGCAGAGTTAGATAGTGAGGTATTATGCTAGGAGTTTTCAGATAGCTTGGTTTCAGTGATACTGATTATGTCATAGTTATTGTTGTGGCAGTATTCTGTCCATAGTTGTTGCTTAGTGATAGTGTTAAAACCTTGTACATTATGTGTAGCTATTTTGAAAGAGTGAGGTATATTTAACTTTTGAGGTGTAGTAGTATAAGTACTTGTAGGTAAGGAGGGAGTAGTATTAGTTTGATTGTTAAAAATGCTAAAGGATAGTATAGGGTTGTTTGTATTTGTTATTTGCTGTTGGTATGTCTTCATGCTTTGAGTTAGATAAAAAGGTCCCAAGTAGAGTTAAGTAGAGGTGGTAGGTTTAGGAGATAGTCAGGTATTTGGTTGATGATATAGTTTTGTCGTAAGATTTGTAAAGTAGGATTGATTTCTTTCTGTGTTATAATTGGAATGTTGATGTTAATTTGTTTTGTATTTAGTTGGTTTTGTAGTTCTTCTTGGGATATAGGGATATCTAGTAGGGTTTTAGTCTTTTTGTTAGTTGTAGCTAGGTTTTTCCCTTTAATATTTGTAGATATGTTAATCCATTGGTTTGGAATTTTGTTGAAGTAGTAGTAAGTACGAAGGGTCTTTACTGTATCAATTAGTTGTTGTTGTGATGTAATCGGAAATGAGATACTATAGTTGATAGTAATAGATATTCTGTCAGGAAGTAGTAGTTTGTTAGTTGAGTTGGCAGTTATTATGCATGTTGGAATTGAGAATATGATTTTATATCTTTTTGATGCTTGTTGGAAGAAATCCTTAGCTATGTCATCTTCAGTAATAGGATATATAAAGTTAGTATCTGTTTGGATTTTAGTTGGATCTTGTGGTAGAGTTAGTTTAGTGATAAAATAGTCATTAGGTATCATTTTGAAAGTATAATATTTGCGTAAGAGGTGATAATAGTAGTAATATTAGTGCTGAGATCACTTGTGTCAAGTGGAAAGAGTATGCGAACTGAGTGGTTAAGCTCATGATAGATACTAGGTAGTTGGGGTTTGAGAGGAGGGAGGTCGAAATATGAGTCAGGTAGGTTGCCTTTGAAATTGTAAAAGTTACAAAGTTTGTTGTGGTAAAAGGAGAGGTGGTTGAGGTTTTTTCATTTTGTAATTGGAAAGAAGTTTTTTAGTTCTTCATTGAGGTTCGTAAGATTGCTAGGGAGTAGGGGTAGTTTGATAAAGTAGCTGCTGAGTAATTGTAAGAAAGAGTAGATTTTTCTAAGTGCCATGACTGTTCTTTTAGTATTGTTACGGTTAGTAATTAGAAGTTCGAAAGGGAGTAATCTTTGTATTTGTTCTGTTATTAAGGAAGGGTCTTCTGGTAGTAGGACGAGTATAGATAGTTGGGCTTTGTTGATTGCTTGTTTGAGTTCGTTCTATTCAATTTTGTCTAGTCATATAAATCCTCTGCAGTATTGGATAATTTTGGCTATATAAAAGAGACTTAAGTTTGTAAGGTTAGTGCTAAGCAAGTATTGAATAGCTATGTGGATTTTAAGCATTTTTAGGATAGTATTTCTGGTTTCTCAATTAAGGATTGTGATGTTGTGGATATGTTTGTAGTTGTTGGTTGCTGTTGTAAGCATTTCTTCGAATTGTGTCTGGTGCGCAGGAGTAGTCTGTTTGTTGCGAGTAAAGGAGGTAAAAAATTGAGTATCGAAGTATTTGAATTTTAGTAATATAGCTGGTGGAATATTGTATGGGATAGGTTTGGTTTGTAGTTTGTAAGTGACGAATTCTTAAATACCTTCTGTAGATTCGAGTGTATTGATAATGTGGTCGTAGTGCTAGGTAGATGTGTTGAAACTATCAAGTTCAGAGTTCATATTATCTATGAGTTTGTCTAGCCATGTTTTACTAATATTATAGCTGTCATTAAAGAAGTTTGTGTTTGGTGAAGAGTTGTTTTGGAGTGCTTGGCTGTAGGAGAGTTTGGTGTTAGTATTTCCAGATCCTGAGCTATTCAAGTATGGGTTATATGAGTATTCTTCTGGTTCATTTTCATCCATGTATGTGTCATGTGTTTTGCAAGATGCAGGAGATACTGATTGACTAGCTTGTATTTTTAGAGGTATGGGTGGTGTTAGTGTATTATATGTGACTTCCTCCATCTGGTCTGCTCATGATTGGTTTTGGTGATCTGTTGTACTATGGTCTTCTGATGCTATTTGTGTATAGGGGTTTGTGTTTTGAGTATTAGAGTTGTTAGTTGTTTCGGGGTTGTATTAAGTTGTTGAATGAGTAGTATTCTGTTGTGTATCATTAGTATCCATTGATATTGTATCACTAATTTCTGGTGAGGGTATACAAGTATTGGGCATAGTTGTCATTGGAGTAGTATTGAGAAGGGCAGTGGCATCATAGGAAATTATAGGAAGTGCAGAATTTTGTCTATAAGCATTCATCACCAGGTAGTTAGTTTTGTTATTCTGATAGGTTTGAATGAGTGATGAAGATTGGGTGATGTTAGTTGTAATTTGTATAGTAGTGATGTTTATAGTATTGTTAGGGAGTTTTGTTAGAGTAAAGAGGAGAGCGGAGTCGCTGTTGGTAGCGTAATCAATTCAGTACTTTGGATGGAGAGTTACATTATTTATAATAGCTGTTTTTGTATAATCTATGGTGTAGAGCTGTTGCTAGTCGTAAGAAGTAGGAATGATAAAGGTCACTCTATAAGTTAGTTCATTTGCATTGATGATGGTTAAGTCAAGGATTTCTTTAGGGTGTTCAAGTTGTATCGGAATAGATTCTGAAGTTGATATGTTTGTTGACATCATCACATCTTTGTTGTTATCGTTGAGTATGTTGTTATTTTTGAGGGGAGTGATATTGATATTGTTTTTGGAGAGGCAGCACGTCTTTTCAGTTTTTTCTGTGTCTTTTGACATGATAAAGTTGCTATTTGAAGTAATAGTTATTAGTTTGTTTGTTGGTATTAGTTTTCTTTTACTTAGAGTCCTTCTCAGAAGAAGGTTTTCTTTATTTTTGTTGTTTTCTTTTTTTTCTATTTTGGCGCAGTATGGTAAAGTGAGTTACGGGAAAGAGTTGTATTAGTTATTGTATTTTAATTTTGATTTATAATAACTATAAATTATTATATAAATACTAAACCAACTTAACTAATTAGCTCATATATAACTAAGTATATAAATACTACCTTTTTTATTCTATAATAAAAAGAAAAAAATTATTAGTATTATTTAAAAATTATAATTTTTTTTTATATTTAAAATCAATAATAATATGAAAAAGTTTGTAGCTAAATTTTTTTTAAATTTTTTTTGCTTGTTTAATGATTATAAGATATACTTTTTATCAAAATTATATATAAAAAAAAAAACTCTTATAAACAAAATTATAAAATATTTTAAAGCAAAACTATTTTTTAACTATTATATTAATAGCAGAGATTTTATTAATTTTATTAATTTTTAATCAACTTTTCTAGAATTTGTATAGTAGAAATAGTTTTTTTTTTACTTGTTTAAAATAAGTAATAATTCTAATCTAAATAGTTAAATTTGTATTTAAATATAACTAGATTATAATTTTTATTTATAATATAATAAAAAATCTAGTATTTTATAGAAGTTTAAATAGTAATAGAAATTTGATATTCTCATATTATCATAGAATATTATATCTAATTTGAAAATATTTCTTTTAAAAAAATGTTCTCTTATATTTAATAATCTGTGAAAATCAACTTAATATAAATTAGAATATTTTTTAAAATTTAAAAATATTAATTTAAAAAATAATTCTTAAGAGAATATTTAAACAAGTTTTCTACACTAGTTTCAAATATTTAGCTAAAAAAAATACAGAATCAGATATAATATAAAATTAAATTTTTTTTAAAAAATAACTAAATAATAATTTATTAATTATTTGCTTTATAACTATTGTAATATATAGTAAAAGAAACTTAAACAAAAAATTATATATATTATTATATTATATATTTATTTGAATAGTTTAATAGTCAAGAATTTTTTTTTTTTTATATTATTAAAGCTATTCCTTGGCTAATTAGATTTTATTAGTTTGCTATTAAGAAGCTATCACATGAATAGTTTTCTAAGGTTTTATATTTTATGATAAGTATATAATAAGCTATATATAGGTTTGGTGATCTTAGTGTAGTGGTTAGGTTGCTAGACTGCCATGCAAGAGGTCTGGGGTTCAAATCCTACTGTCGACGAATTTGAATAATTACCCAGACCTTTATATCCAACTTACAGTAAACCCTGTCTGTTTCTGGAGTTGTAACCCTGTAAATCATGTTGCACCAATATCATCTGGATATTGGAAGTATGACGGGGCATTTGGTGAGATGTAACGTTACATGAATAAATCTTAATAGGATCTACAGGCAGAGGACCTGCATGGTAGAAATCCCAAGTAGATGAAGTAGTATGGCTTTTAACGGTCACACCGGTCAACGCTTGATCCAGAAAGAAAACTATGATTAAAAGATGCAGATCGAGTCAGGTGCACATAAATCTGTTCCACAGGGAGGATCAGTAATACCAACCTGGCTTGGCGGCTAACTGGATTGGGAGGATCTGCCTTGTGAAACATCAAAGAAAATAGAATACAGAAAACTGGTGGAGAGCCACGGTAGGAACTGGAGTTGTACGAACATCTACAAGGGTCTAATCTAGATGATCCCATAAAATGGATACGGGCCGCTCTAGTAGGTTTGCTTCGAGGTTAACCAGCTCTGCAATACTAGCAATACATCTGGTATAGTGTATCCCAAGAGGACCTAAGCTGATTTGGGTAAATGGATCTGTAACGAGCTAGCTGGCTTAAGCAGTTAGATGTTGCAGTGACGTTAGGTTTGGATCTGTATGGGTTAATGAACAGAGTGTTTAAATAGGTAACTCACAGGCGGGTTACAGGTATGGCAGCATAGTGTAGAACCAATCAGGTGGTCTAATCGCCTATGCAGCGGACTATTTAAATTAGACAATGACTAAAGTTGTACGTGTAGCTTATTGTATACTCTTCATGTAATTACAAATAGTAGAGATTATCAATGCATAATTCCGTATGCAAATACTAATAAAATCCTGTCGGCAATGTAAGTCACCTTAAACAATAAACAAAAAATAAAAAAAAATAATAAGCTATATATACAACTTTAGTTATTATTTTTTTTTTTTTTTTTTTTTTATTAATTGATAATATCAATTAGGAAAAGAATTAGTATATTTATATATCAAGATAGTATATATATGAAGCTAATGTATATTCCTAATATGCACTGTTGTTACTAAGACTATTTGTTAATAGTTAGACATCCAATATGATATTACACTCTTATTTTCTATTTGCTAGCTGATTTAAACTAAAGTTACTATCGACTATAGAGGAAGTTGAGAAAGACCTCTAGGAAAAAAAAAAGAGAGTTAATTAGAAAAAACAATTATATATAGAGAAGTTTTGGAGTAAACATTTTTGAATATAGATATCTATATTAGAGTTGTAGGTTGTAGTAGTAGTTTGGTTAGATGTAGATTGAGGAAGATATATTAGTTTTGTATTTTTTTTGGTTTTTTGAGTGATACCACGAGTAGTTTCCTATTCATAGTGAATTTGATTTCTGTTATTCCAGATTTTATTATTAAACCAGAGAAGTAAAGAGTTAGAGAGTTTGATAAAAAAGTTGTTAGTTGTTTTTTTGATTAGAGAGTTGATTTAATCATAGTGAGTTATTTGGATAATATCTTGAATAAGAAGTAAAAGAGTATTTGTTAGATTTTGAGAGTTAGTGTTATGAGTAATTATATGTAGGATAGTTTGAGAAGAGGTATTATTTAAGTTAAGTATGTTTAGAGTATTTGTTATTTGGTTGAGTAGTATTTTATGTAGGTTAGTTTTGTGAAGTATACAAGAAAGTATATATTTAGTATCTTCATATTGGTTACAGAATACACAATTAGATGTGAGGTATAAGTTGGGATAACATGTATTTAAATTTGCTATTGTTAGTAGGTTATTTAGTATAATTTTGTTTCTGAGAGAGTAGAATTTGTGGTTATCGTTTTGTGAATTGATTATGTTAGTGAGTTAAAGAATATTGAAAGGTTGTAGGTTGCGAAATGTTTTGAGTTATAAAAGCTTGTTGAATATTTAAATTGAAAGAATATTTGTACAGAATTTACGTATTTTAAGTAGTAGAAGTATTTGATTCTATGTGAAGGAGAGAGGTAGGTAAAATAGTTAGGTGTTGAGTAGGATTTCTATTTTGTTAGTGCCTTATTTAGCTAATAAGTCGGCGATATTGTGAAAAGAATTTTTTGAATGTGATTTAGTTTTGTGAGTAGTGAATTGGATATTTTTCTTTTGAATGAGGTAATTTAAATATAGATAATATTCTAGTTGTTTATTTTGGTTTGTGTTGGATAGTTGTAGAGTAAGTTGTTTTTGAGTATATGAATTACTGAGAGGTTGTCCAAATGTAAATAGATTTTGTAATTTGATGGTAGTGTTAGGAAGAGATAAATGAATGTTGATAGTTCAGCTTTTGTAGAGTTTGGAGCATGAGGTATCAATGTATTGAATTTTATTTGAGTATTGTTTTGGAGTATCCATGCGATACCAGTTTTGATGTTTGGTATTTGTATATATTTGATGATATATCTGTATAGAAATGAAGAATTTCTGAGTTAAGTAATAGGATTTAATTGTGAAGGTTTATGAGTTGGTTTTGGTAAGTTAGATTAGTAATTGTGTTTTGGATTAAAGAGATGTCAGGTGAAGAGATGATTAGTTCAGGTAGAGTAGGGGTTAGAGAGTTGGTTAGAGTATAGTAGATTTTTTGTAAGGCTTTTAATTCTTGTTGGTTAATAGAGAGTTTGAATTAGTTTTTTTCTTTTTATATTTTGTATTTTATATTAATTGTTTAGTTGTAGTCGATTTGTATTTTAGTAGGCGTAGGTGAGATATAAATTGAGTTTGAGTTAGAAAGAATGAGTTGGTAGTTTTGAAATATTGTTTGAGTTGTTGAGTAGTTTGTTATTTTTCTAATCTTAAGTTCATTGTGAGAACTATAGAGAGACCAATAGTTTTTGTTTAGATTTTGTAAAGTAATTAGATTTAGAGTATTTAGAAAAGGATTTATTAAACTGAGTTTGGTATTAGGCCAGATTTCTAGTATAGGTAATGATGTTGTTTAGTCTGCTAGTTGTTTATACCATTTAGGAGTTAGTCTATAGAAAATTTATCAATTCTAAGATAAATATTTTTCTATAGAAGGAGAAATTGATTATCTGCAGTAAGAAGTTGTTCAAGGAATAGAATTTGGTTGTTTCTGAGACTTAGAGTTATCATAGTGTTGAAATTTGGAAGGAAATTGTATATGGGGTTGAGTTGTTGCATTTAGTTTAAATTTTGTGAATTATCAAAAGAGAGATTATTAAGTGAAATATCATTTTTGTATAGTAGGATTAGTTGGTTTATAATTGTAAAGTTTAGTGTTTTCTTTTGGTTTGAAAGAATAGTTTTTTTTGTCAGAGTTGGTTACCAGATCTTGGTTAGCTATTCTTTAATACGTGAGAGAGTAATTTGAGTTAGGAGTTTGTTTGAATTAAAATATCTGTTAATATTGCTACTATTTGTTAGTAGAAGTAATTTATTAAGTGTTGGTATATTGAGAAGTTGGAGGTTAGTAAGAATGTCATTATTTGTATTTGTTGATAGATGTAGAATATGTTTGGTATTTTTGGTTAGAGTACTTGATAATTGATTAATTTTTTTCTGAGGTATGGAACAGATTTGAAGGAAGTATTCGATTGCTAGTGAGAGAATGGTATTAAATAGTCTTGATATGTATATTGGGAGAAGTTTTTTAAATTTGATGAGGTGAGTGAATTGGTTTATTTTGTTAGTGATGATATTGATTGTAGGTTTGGAAGAACTGTTTCCATTCAGAAAGATACCTAAATATCTTATAATTTTATCTAGTTTGTGAGCTAGGATTTGTTGATTTTTAAAGAGTAAGAAATGGTTAGAAGTAGTATTAGTTTGAAGAGTTTTAGTTTTGAATATATAGAGAAGAACTGATTTGAGTGGGTTTACTTGAATATTATTGAGTTAGTAGAGTTCAGATATATCTTGTAAAATTTCTTGAAGGTTTTTTCTTGTTTCATAATGCCAAACAGTATCATCCATAAATGCCAGAGGTAGAATTGTAATGAATTGTGATTTATTTGAGAAGATAAGATCAAGTGGAGAGTAGGATTTTATTTTTAGAAATTTTAATTTGTATTTGTTGTTAATATAACTAAAGATAGGGTCATAGTAAATTTTCCAGAGAAGTGAGGAGAAGGTCTCTCTTTGTTCAATGTCTGAGTAGAGAGAGATAGGATTTGTAAGTCTATATGCAGTGATTACTTTAGCTTTTCTATTTTGGTATAAGAATTTTATAAAGTTTAGTGCTTCTTGAGGAATGCTAATTCTTTTGCAGGCATTAATAAGGTGATTTATATTGATTTTGTCAAAGGCTTTGGATATGTCTTAAAATAATATCTATACTTCTTTATTGTTGTTTTTGTAGTGTTCGATAGTGTTTAGTAGTATTTGTATTGGTGTATGTGTTGAGCAGTTTTTGGTTGCTGCAAAGTTTAAGTCACTTAGGAGGTAGTGTTGATTTATTATTTGGTCTAGATATATTGTAAATACTTTTGTTAAACATTTTTTTATTGGTTCAATAAGAGAGATTGAATGGACTTGATCTAGTATAAAGTCCTAAGAAGATTTTTTAGAATAAGGAAGAGATTTGAAGTTTTCCATTCTAATGGTATACTTTGAAGAGAAAGGCATTTTGAGAGGAAAAGGTGAATGATATTTTGACTTTTGGAGTTAAGTATTTTGATGTGTTCATAATTTGTTTCAGATGAACCTGCAGCTTTATTGTTTGGGAGTTTTTTTATTATTTTTGACTATTCATCAGATGTAATTTCTGAGAGAAGATTTTGGAAAAGGTATTCATTTTCTAGATGTAGTTTGTAGAAGTCAAAGAATGGAGAGTTAGTATCTAACGGAGTATATGGAAGTTCTTTGAAGTAATCTTGAAAGTGGTTGTTGAGAGCTGATTTGATTTCTGTTGGTTGTGTAGTTATTGTTTGAGAGAAGTCAGTCTAAATTGATACTATTATTTGGTTTTTCTAAGGTTTTGTGAAAGAAAAGTTTGGGATTTTG
>CAJVPM010001154.1:0-13038 GCA_910592325.1 Scutellospora calospora | reverse complement strand
GCATTTAATGAATGCAAAAATAGCAAGAATAAATAGTTTGTACGAAACAGAAATAGAAGAGCTCTCTGAAACTAAGTGGACTAAAAAAAGACACAAAGAGCTAAAGGTATAGTGGAAAATCATGTATTTGAAAGATCAGCAAGCAAGAAAGAAAGAGGATCTCGAAGAAATTAATATAGTAGTTAAATACCATTATGAAGCAATACAAGAAGAACTTAAACATATAATAAGTAGCCTACTTGAAAGATTTTCAAAACGAGTAGTTATAGACAGAATTGTTAAAGAGGACAACACAGAAATAGTACTGGTAAACCAGAAAAAAGAAGTACTAGAAGAAGTAAAAAATCATTTCAAAAAGCAATTCCGCAAAAGAAATATCTGCACCTTAAATATGCCAACCAGATAGAAAAAAGTATATAATCCACTGGAAAAGATAGATAGCAAAATATATAATAGCCTGGAAGACGAGATTTCTAAAGAGGAATAGCTAAAGGTACTTAAAAAGACAAAGCCTAAGTCTGCACTAGGCCCATTCAGTATAAGCTATCTACTGATAAAAAAAGCAGGTACAATAGCACAAAAAATATTCAGATATCTTGCTAACCTGTGTATAAGAGAAGGAGAAATCCCATCTAAATGGAAGCTCAGCTAACTCTACCTAATTCCTAAAGGAGAATACTGGAATTATAACTTGTCTAACACTTGCCCAATTGTTTTAATTAAAACTTTTCGCAAAATAATAGTGAGGGTTCTAACATACAGACTAGACAAGACTATAGTAGACTACAATGTCTTAGAAAGTCCTAATTTTCAGGGCTTTTAGGTGATAGTACAATGAGCCCAATTCATATAATGAACAATATACTCGAGGATACAAGACAAAAAAACAATGAGTTATGAATTTTATTCTAAGACATGCAGAAAGTATTTGACTCTGTAGGCTTAGAAATGCTAGAGAAAGCTTTAAAAAGAATTAAGCTTCCAGAAAACACGATCAATTTTATATTAAGCTTGTATAAAAAAAGAAGAATCAAGATAATTACAAGCTTCAGGCTAATGAACGAATTTGAAGCTGAAGATGGACTTGACCAAGGAGAAGTAATCTCACCTTTAGTCTGGCATATCTTTTATGACCCACTTTTATGTATAGTAAATAGTACAAAAGATATGGGATATCAGATAACAACAAACTGGCCAACAGATATAGCTTATAACAAAACCAAAAGACTTGCATACCAACAAGCTGTGCTTGTTTATGCAGATAATACAACTTGGATAGCAAGATCCAAGGATGAGCTACAGAAAAATAGTAAATATCTCGAACGAGTTCTATAAGATAAATGACATTAAAATAAATAGTAAAAAGTCAAAGCTAATAGTTGTGAATACTAAGAAAAAAGGGAAAAGAAAAGAGATACTAGCGATTAAAGTAGAAAAGAACTAGGATCAAGTCCTTGTAAAAAAAGACAAAGACATAATAAGACACTTAGGAGTATGAATCTCAGGAAAAGAAAAACAATATTATAGTCTAAATATCATAAAAAATGAAGTGAGCAGAATGTGCAAAGCTATAAGGTGGGAAAAAGCATCAGCAAGCTAGCTCATATACTTAAACAATAGTGTCTTGCTACTGAGCATAGAATATAGACTGTAAACAATATTTATAAGCAAATCAAAATGCGAAAACCTACAAAGGCTAATTTGGACCTTAATTAAAAACAAACTTGAGTTAGCCAAGTCAACAGCAAACTCAATCTGCAGCCACATTGGGTTCTTAGGCATGAGATCAATCTGGCAAAACCAGCTTGTATATCACTTCACAGAACTTACTCTACGGCTCAACCAGCAAGGTTCTCTAGGAGTAACAACAAGACTAAGGGTTAAAGAAGGACAACTATGAGGCAAATATTTATGCAGCTCCCTGAGCAAGGACTATAAGTTTAATAAGCCAGTTCCTACAAATAACTTGGCTGTAAAAGTATTATATGAAGCAGCTAAACTAAACATAAGGATCAATGAGATCTTGGAAAACTCTGATGCTATAAACATTAAAAGAACAAAAATTTCAAGCTTAATAGATACAAAAGAGCTTTGCACTTTTTTAAACTCAGACAAGATGAACCTCTTCACACTAGAACAGCTCATAAATAGGGCAGGAAATCATCTGTTAACCTGAGATCAACTAAAGTTTATAAGAGGTAGAAAAACAAAGGGCCGTACTCCAAGCTGGTTTAAAAAACTTGAAAAAAAAATACTGAAAGAAAACAGCTCTAGAGAAGTACAAGACCTCTACAAAGTAAAGAGTCTGAATAGAGAAGCAATGAAAGCTTAACCACAAATTATCTCCAAAGATAGGTAGAAAAGAGAATGGATACTTTTTAAAAGAAAAGGAGATCTCTATTTTGGAAAAGTAGCAAGAAAAATAGAGAAACTTGTAATAGTCGAGCACTGGAGACAATTAAGCCAACTAGCAGAGGATTGCTTACTTGACAAGTGTAGTCATTACAACATAGAAAGCACTAGCAATAATGAGTATTTAGTCCGCATCAGATATGATGAGGAACTTCAGGTAGTCAAAGTAAAGAAAACTAACAGAAAAGAAGTAATTTTGAGAGCACCACTATCAGCACTTATTGAGGATAAGGAATTTTGCATAAATCATAAGCCAGACCAAGAGGTATCAGTAAAAATTACAGCAAATAGCCTCGAAAGTGCAATTATACAAAGAATAATAGAGAACAAAAGGATCGAGAGAGAGCTAGTAGTTGCATATGAGAAGCTAAAAAAGGAGGAAGTTATTAGTTATTATACAGATAGTGTACTAGCAGGAAGCAGCAGAGAGTTGGGATCAAGTAGAATGGGAGCTGGTTGGTTAGTTAGAAATAAGGAGGGAATAGATAGTAGTATTAGTTTTAGTTGTAGCATAGAAAACTGGCCTTCATCAACTCGTGCAGAATTAGGAGCTATATGGGTAGTCTTGCTAATAGCATCATGTGGGGCCCAAATTCATATATTCACTGATAGCAAAGTAGCAATAAAAGCTATTGAAAAATGTTTAGATGACAACAAGCTAAGAAGTTAGTTTAAAATGAAAAATAGAAGCTTACTGAGACAAATAAAAGACTGCTACGTAGCAAAAAGTCTAAATTTGTTATTACATAAAGTCAAAGGTCATAGCGAAGACAAATAGAATGAGCAAGTAGATTATTTAGCTAAAGAAAGTACTAGAAGAACTGATATACTCAAAGTACTAGAAACAACACTAGGCAATATCTGAGTTATACCAAAGTGAAAAGACCAAATAATAGACTACTCACTCAGGTCATTTATAAATATAACAACTGTGATAATATACAAACAAAATAGGCTGAACTAAGCAAAGTAGCAGATATTATAGCCCTGAATCAGAGAGACAATACTAGCAAAGAGCCAATTTGGAAAAATACTTAGGAAGCATTAAAAAAGCGACAAGGAAAAAAGTGCATTAGTCTAAAGAAAAGCAGAAACCTAATGTTTCGCATAAAATATATTAATGATATTCTACTAACAAAAGATATCTGCTATCTGAGAAATCCCAAACTATATAAGAGCAGTAGATGCATAGCCTGCTTAAGAAAGGATGAAACTTTGTATCACCTAGCAGAATACAAAATCTACTAAAAAATATGAAGGAACCTAAAAGAGAAAACTCTATATCTAACAAGTTTCAAAGTATTAACAAAGTTGGATCTATTACTTGAGGATGACGTATTGAGGAAGGTACTCTATAGTGAAAACCCAGAAGAGAAGATGTATATCAGAAAGATGCATTTCAGAGGCCTCACAAATAAGAAGCAATATGCAGATATATGCAAAATAGCAAAGTCCAAAAGCAAGGCAAACAAGGTATTAATTAGTTTTATTAAACAATTCTGGTTTTGTTTCTACGAATGATTATGAAAGTTCAGGTGTGAAGTGATGGTTAAATGAGAAAAAAACCACAATATCACAACTAAAGAAAAAAAAAGAAAAAAGATAAAGAAAAAAGAAAAAGCGAATAAAGAAAATATATCTCCTATAAATAAAACAAAAGAATCAAAAAAGAAAAAAAAAACAAGAATTCAAAAAGTAGCTTCTGACAGAGTTGACAGATGGATAAGGTCAGATGGTAAGGAAGGATAGTTAAAGTTCAAAACAAATTAGGTGATTTTGATATAGGCTAGTAGCAGCCTCTTGCTGACTAAGAGCTAGTAATTTGTATATACAAATTTAAACTCTTACGAGAGAAATAGTTGCTGCAGCAGATCACACTTAGATGTTAAAAAGTAACTGAGTGAGTTCGGATTAGTTTTAGGAAAGTAGTTTGTTATAAATAGTATAGCATTTTACTTGTAGCTTAAATTAGCTTATTCTTAATAAAATGATAGGCAAGATCGCCTAAGTTAAAAAAAAAAAAATAAAATAAAATAAAATAAAATATAGCAAAGTAAAATTAAAAAAATCAAAATTAAATAAAATAAAAAAATTAATTTAATAAATAAAATATTAAAAAAAAAATCAAATTATTTAATTAAAAAAATTTAAAAATCTAAAAAAATAAACTATTTAGTATAAAAACTAAAATAAAATAAATTATTTAAAATAAATTTTATTTATTTAATTTAAAAAATATTTATTTAATTATTTAAATATATTAAACTTTATATTTTATCAATAATAAGAAAATGATACTGAATTTTAGATTTTTTTATCAAAAATTCTAAAATTCTATATCTTTTCTTTAAAAATAATAAATATAAAATAATAATATATTTTTCTAATATAGATTTTTGTGTAGAATAAATTACTTAGAGTATAAAAATAGAATTTATTAATAAAATTTTGAAAATTTTAAGATTTTCAAATTTTTATTAATGAATTTTATTTTTATACATAAAGTAATTTTGTTCTAAGAATAAGATTATATTATATCAGTATATTAAACTTTAAATTTTATAAATAATAAGAAAATAATACTGAGTTTTGTATTTTTTTATCAAAAATTCTAAAATTCTACATCTTTTCTTTAAAATTAATAAATATTAAATAATAATATATTTTCTATAAATTTTTGTGTAGAATCAGGTTACTTAAAGTATAAAAATAGAATTAATTATTAAAATTTTGAGAATTTTAAAATTTTTAATAATTTTATTAATAAAATTATTAAAAATTTCAAGATTTTCAAAATTTTACTAATTAATTCTGTTTTTATGTACTAAGTAATTTTGTTTTGCATATAATATTATACTATATAAGTATATTAAACATTATATTTGTTAAGTTTTAAGATAAATATAGAATTAAAGTTAAAATTAAAAATTTTAATATTAGGATTAGAAAATTAGAATTAGAATTAGGAGTAAGAATTAGGGTTAGGGTTAGGGTTAAAGTTAGGGTTAGAGTTAGGGTTAGAGTTAGGATTAGAGTTAGGATTAGGGTATAATAGGTTTTAGTAAAAATACTGAAGCGGAGGCGATGGCCGTAGCGAAAGTATATACTTAATTTTTATAAAAACTAAAAAAATTATTTAACTATTTAATAATTAATAACTAAAAAAAACTAATATTTTATTTAAAGTTTGATTTTAAAAAATTTAAGAACTAAAAAAAATAAAAAAACTAGCACCCGGAGCAACGCTCGGGTCTGAGACCTAGTACTCTTAAAAGTAAATAATAAAATACTTAACTTTATAAATGCGTCCTCATTTATATTATTATTCCTTTGTATTTTCTTATAATTTTGTCTGAGTTATAGGCAATAAGCACTTTGTGTGCTAAGGCGGACCTATAGAGATAGTTAGCATTCTGGCTTTAGTTTAGTCTGTTTGGTTATTTTACTCATTGTGTTATTATTCTTCGATTTCATCTTAATTTTCGCGCAATTATCCCAATTCAAGATTCAATCCCCGTGACTTCTCCCTGTGCATCTTCGATCGTCGTAATATATCGATAATACTGTTATCAGTTATTGAGACGCTACGCACCAATAAGTGTTTGTGCCAGAATTTGACATCTCCCGATCAATTATTGGATGCTTTAACGATAACTAGTGTTTCGGTCCGTAATCCGACCAATTCGGATTAGATGCAGATATCCTTATCCCTTAATTTTAAACGTTATTATCGTTATAATAACTGGTAACTCAATACAAATGTAATTTACTAATTAAATCCGGATTCACATTATCAACCGAATAGGTAAAAGAGGATCCGAAGTTAATCCGAATAGCCTCTGAAAAATAGGATTGAAACACTACCAATAACGATGATAAATAAGTTATTATAAGTAGAAAACTTGGAATAAAATGATATATGGGGTCTTTGCCTTGGAAAGACCTTATGGGACATAGTAATCATATGACCAACCCTTGATTTTCAAGGCAAAGACTCAATATTATTATACAACTTAGTTTAGAAAGCTTATTTTTTACAAATAAGTTTTTTTTCTTAAATCAAGTTATTTGTGAAATAAGTCTACGAATTAGTTGTATGTAATTGTCTATAAACAAAGGCGATTTTCTATGAAGTAAGCTACACCCAAACCAATTTGTGTTCAAATTTCAATACGAATTTGGAGATTATTGGTTTAAGTCAGGTTCAGAAAGTCACGATTTTTTTAGTTCAGATATGGGTTCAAGTTATGGTTTGATCAAATCTAATCTAAACTGCAAAGTTCTAATTTTATATCACAGTAAGACTTATTGTGGTAAAAGTTTTGCTATAGTCAAAAAACTTTTTGAAAACTTCTAATCACGTGAACTTTTTAATTATATCAAATGATCACAAAATTCTTAGATTACAGCAAAGCTTAGTCAGGTTAACAGCTCTTTTTGACTAAAGCGAACTTGTTTACAAGTAAATGTAATTACGGAATTATCATTATCAATATCTGATATCTGATATAGAAAAATTCAATCTTCGTTCATTACGAACTAATCTGCCAATCAAATATAAAATTTATATTTATTTTTTATTTTTTATTTTTTTATTTATTTTTTATTTTTTTTAAATAATCCAGATACGTAATAATAAATAGACATTGTATTTTTTTTAATAAAATTATGTCATATTTTAAATGCTACTCTTTAAAAAACCCCATATATATATATATTAATTTTTTAAAAATAAACATTTAAATAATATAAAATTTTTCATATTATATTTAATAATTCTACATCTATTAGTATTATGCGGGTTCTTTTATGCCCATATGGGCATGAAAAGTTTTTTTTTTTTTATATATTCAGAAGTATGCTTAAAGGGCATGCTAAAGCCATGTGTAGAGAAAAGAAAAGTTTATGCCTCTATGCCCCACACTAATTCACATAATCTATAAACACATATATAAAAGTTTATTTAACTTTTTTTTTTTTTTTTGGGAGTATTAGATCCTTTATTAAGTAGAAAAATTGGAACAAAAACTGATTTATTGTATGCATATTAAATAATCATAATAAATATTGATATAGAAAATTTTCAAGTGGCTTAGCACAAAACATGAAAGTAAAGAAAATCACATTTTCCACGTTTTTTTTTTTTTTTTTATTGTTTACAGTATAAAAAAGAAAAAAACCTTCACATCGGTAGATTTACATAATTTTTAGATTTAAAAAAAAAAATTTGAATTAACCTTAACGTGATCAACTTTCTAAATTTGAATTTAATTAAATCATTATTTCCTTATTTAGCATTTAGTTAAAAATTTAGAATGAAACTAAACCGTTTTTTTACTAACGGCCTTGAGTTAAATAGTTTCGTAATGATTATCAAATTACTCCCGTTTGTAGATGCATTATTTTTAAATTAAATTAAATTAAATTTAAACATTGCACCAATAAAACAGATTTTCTGCATGATAAATTAACCAAGAATAATATGAATATAAATTTTTTTTTTTTTTTTTATAAAAATAAATTGCATAACGGGGTGAATTTATGCAAGTTTTTTTTTAACCTTTAAAACAGGATCGAATTGATAAATATTTGATTAAAGTATAATTTATTATTTTTATTATTATCAAGCATTATTACGTATTAGTTTTTAATAACTGATAATAAAAAAGATTTTCGTTGAATTTAGAAAGAAAAAATCAATGAACATAAATGTAATACAATATTAGTAATCGTCAATTCAAGGAGATCAAATTATGGTTTTATTTTGCAGGCAATGAAGAAGAGATACTGTGAATGTCTCCTGAAAAAAAAAAAGAAGGTTCATAGTACTTTTTAACCATTCGTAAATATAAATGACTGTAGTTGAAATAAGAGAACGGAGATAAATTTATCGTTATAGTCATTCTATTTTCTAAATTGGATTAATTGGACTTTATTTTTATAAATTTAAAAATTCTTGTATTTACAGTATTAATAATTTATTTCACACAAGCAGTACAAATTAATTAATTAAAAATCTTTTGTAAATAACGACAAAGAAACATTTAATTTTTCAATAAAGTTATTTAATGTTGTATAACGGATTTTTGACGGTTATTACAAATAAAGTAAAGAAATAAAAATTACGCTCATTAAGAAATTATTATTACTTATCTTGCATTAGAATTTTGCATTAGAATTTTGCATCAGAATTTTACATTAGAATTTTGCATCAGAATTTTACATTAGAATTTGCATCAGAATTTACATTAGAATTTGCATCAGAATTTGCATCAGAATTTACATCAGAATTTACATCAGAATTTACATTTTCGCTATTTAGCGAATTAGGTAATAGAAAATAAAAAAAAAAAAGATAGGTAAACAAATAAACAAATAAAAGATATCAAATTAATTAACAAAAATATTTATATGTAACATTAAACGAATACTCTGTGATCAAAAAAAAAAAAAAAAAAAACTAGCTTTCAAATTTTTTTTTTTTTTTTTGTTTTGAAAAAATCTAGTAACAAAAAAAATGGCGGCACTAACGGAAAAAAAAAAACTTGAGAAACCCGAGATTAAGGCGCATGATATCAAATGATTTTAAAGTTTAATGCATAGACCTAATAACGAATTTAGTTTATAGGTTAAAAGTTAGGTAAGACGAATTTGGACAAATAATGTAACGTTAACCCTGTGACCAGACCGGTTTCTTTTAAAATTTCCAAATTTATATTATGAGATTTAAGAACAATAGATAAGTCTAAAGATATTATATTTTAGTTCTAGTTTTTTATGTAGAAATACGTAGAAAATACGTACGTAGTAGAAAAGGTTATAATTTTTTTAAAAACATAATTGATAACGAAAGTATATACGTAACAATGAATATATCATAAGTGTGCATTCATTCAAGAAAAAAGATAATTACAGAATTTAGAGAACAATATTCTTTTATTTTGATATTTGTTGATACCACGAAAATTATTTTCCTTTGTTAAGAATCCATCATTTTTCGTTGTACAAAAGTTAGAGAAACATGACACAAAACCAAATTAAACATTGTACAAACAGAATTCCCGGTTTCATATATTGGTTAAATTACTAAAGTCAGAGATATGTATGTATGCTTCAAGATAAGTACAAAAGTAAGATTGGTAATTCAAATTTGTGACTATCACATTTTTAATAAAAAAGAATTAATTTTAACAAGTTATATAACAAGTATAACAAGGCAGAAACACGATGTAGGTAACGTAAAAAAGGTGAAGAACACGTGAATAGTTGAATAGTTGAATAGTTGAATAATGTACATGTACAAAGAGGGAGGTAACATTAGCCAATATAGATATTAACTAGCTAACATTAGCGTAAGGGATGAACAATGGTCAATTTAAAGGGATCGAAATAAAACAATTTCTTTAGTTAATAATTATTATACGTAATAGTAATAATTATTGTTGTCGGTCGGTCGGAGATCGTTATAGCACATGAATGAATATTTATTTATTATTATTATTATAACAAGACAAGCTATAAATTATAAACAAGACAGTTATAATAGGAAGTTATAATAATAAACAAGAAACTATACAAGAAACATTTTTTACAAACTTTACAAAGATTTACAAAAAGATTTACATAAAGATTATTAAGAAAAATAATGGAAAATTGAAAAACATTTAATTCTGTAACGAAAGATTAAAGTTTTGGATAATAGCATCAAATAAGTATATTGTTATCTGAAACACAAATTAAAAATGGTCACTAAATAATGACATAACATTTACAACCGAACTTTTCGCTTTATCCCACAACACAAGTTCCATGCATTGTTCGTTCACACATTAACCTATCTTCAAAGTCCAAAATCAGTAAAGTGTCAGAATAATTTGCAGCATACTTATCTTTTTAAAGATTAACGCCAAAACACAATGCAACCTACATTATCACACTGACATATTTCATCATGTTGTACTTAAGCTTATTCGCTTCACATATACATCATGGGTAACACATTATTAGTTATAAATTTGTAATCACTTTTATTTTATAAGGAAATTTGCCACTTTCTCGTGATTTTAACACCTGACCTGACTAACTTACTGAACAGCGGATATGTAAATAAACGTCACGCGATTCTAATAATGTAATTTTTTGATAGTTTTGTTGTATAGTACAATATTCTCTCTCTTTTAGATGCAGCAAAGTGCATCTAGTGCAGGTCAAACCTTGATAAAGTGTTCTCTAAATTGACAATATACTATATTGTGAATAAAGTTATATACATTTTTGATCTTTTTTAATACAATATCTTTTTTTTCCGCCATTTTTTCTCTATTATATGATCCTTAATAGATAAGATGAATTTAAAAAGAATATTTGTAAATTAATGTGAAAATTAATGTAAAATTAGTGTTAACATATACAGGATGCATTACGCACATACCTTTTTACTAATAAACTAATAAATTTTGGTTACAAATATTTTGAGAGAGAACTTTATTTTTATTAAGCGGGTAATAATTAATTTATAATAATGAGATTAATATTAATATTTACATATCATACAAATTTGAGAAAAATATAGAAATTAAAATCCTTCTTTGATAAGTTGTTTATTTCTTTTGATAAATATATTTTTTTTTTTTTTTAGAAATTTTAAAAAATTTCCTAATTTTATTATAATTATTATTTTATGACTACATACATACAGTACAGTACAATAAAATCGCATTAAGGAAAATATTGTATAAAAGCAGGAAATATTTGTAACATAGAAATTAATACTTAATTGGTTTCACCAATATATATATTTTTTAATTCAAAAGTATGACAAGACGGGTTTCTTTTTTTTAAAAACAATGTTGTAAACAACAATCTTTAATTTAAATATTACTGGACAAGATTTCTTTTTTTAATCAATAACTTGTATGTAAAAAATAACAAAAAATTCTTTTTTGATTAAATCTGGTTCTTTTAAGAAAAGGAGGGGGAGAGAGCTCGGAAAAATTGTTTTTACGCCGTATGAAATTATCAAAATCCGGCTTATCTTGTTTTTTTTTTCTTTTTTTAAACCTGTTACAGTATATTATCTTGTTATATTTAACACATTCATAACGTCATAGACACCTAAATATATATAATTTTACTATGTATTGACGATACTTTATTATTTATATTCTTTGATATGCAAATAAAAAAAAAATTTTTTTATCGTAATTTTCAATAATCTTCAAAGGATTCGCGATTCCCTGACATGCACATGAATTATTGAAACCCCATAATAAAAGATCTAGAATTACAAAAATTATGATTATAATTAACAATTATGATAATTACAATAAAATGTTTATTGTGTACCTAATATATTACAGATACTTGACAAATTAAGGTCTGTTATGATAATTTGGAAATCCCACGTAACACAATATGATATAATGTTATCAGTTATAGGTGTTTTATATGTGCATCAGTATTTCGCGATTCTTTAAAATAGGGAAACAAAAAAAAAAAAAATAGAATTCATAATATTAAAGACATTCAAGAATATTCTTTTTGAACACTTTTCACAACCGAATGAAATCGTGATAAATGACGCGTTTTAATTTGATAGAGTTATTAATAAAAATGATCAGTATATCAATGATCTAATAATCTAAATCTTTTTTATTTTTAATTATCACACGGTTCACACATCTTCCTTTCATGGAATTTTTTTAAATCTCGTTTCTTTTTTGTCCTTCAAAAATAATCTTATCTCGTATCTAAAATAGTCTACTACACTGTAATGTACTGTACGTAAGTACAATGCCTCTGATAACTCTGTTGTTCTCTTTTCATGATTACTGTATGATACAAACAAAAGTAGCAAACACCAAGTTCCAAGAATATCATATTTAATCGTATTTCACATAACACATACGGCAATTTAGAATTTAGAAGACTAAAGTTACAAATTATAATAAATTTAGATTAGACTTATTCATTTATTCATTACAGAGATAAATTACAATATATACGTATGTTGTTGTTGTTGTTGAAATAATAATAATTACAAGAAGATATGTATATATTAATAATATATACTGTATGTAAAGTAAAATTTATATTGTACAACTTTAATTATAATTAATTTAAAGTTTCACTCAATCACGACTCTACTTTTTATTATAATTCCTATAATTGAATTCTCGCGTATATATATGTTACACCATCACAAGCCATGTTAAAACAACGCCACACTACATATTTATAAATAGATTTATATCCTTTTATAGTTTAGGCAAGAATTTTCTATTTCAAAACAAACATTATTTTTTTTAAGCATTTCGCCCGATATATTGCATAATTCGATGGGTAGGAAGGAAAAAAATGTAAAAATTGTTGTAAGAAAAAGTATAATTGTATTAATTTTAAATTATGTAGAAAAGTAATTACAATTACTTTTAAGTATATGCTGTTTAGGTCATAAGTTATAAAGACAATAATATCATGAGATCTTGATGACTTTATGGCGTTTACGTATAATACGATTTGTATTTTTTTAAGAATTTAAAAAATATACGAAATTTTTTTTTTTTTAAAAAAAAAAAAAAAAAAAGTAATCGGGCAAGTAACGGGATACTGAATAAAGTTAATAAA
>CAJVPM010001153.1:0-13041 GCA_910592325.1 Scutellospora calospora | reverse complement strand
GAGTTATTTGAGGTAGATTTGTTGAAGATAAAGTTAGAAAAGAGACTTTTTTCTTTTTAGCTTTTAGTATTATATTTTGAGCTATTTCTCATTGATGTTGATAGATATTTCTTTGAACTCAAATATCTTGATGAAACTAATCGAGTATGAGGTTTGAGAGGTTTGTAAGAAATATTTCTGTTATATTATGTAAAGAAGCTTTAAGATTATCAAAAGTGGTTAATGGATAGTAGCTAATAATAATATAAAAAGAAGTAAAGCAATATTATTTGATGAATATAAAGAAGGTGCTAAAAGAATATTTAGAATTTGTTGTAAGAGTATTGGATTAAGTTTGAGATTTAGGAGTATGTTTTGAACAGTATTTGTTAATATTTTTTTGTTATTATGAGAAGTAGAAGGGTAAGATAAGAGATGTAGTATGTTTTCAAGATTTTGGCATCTTGTACAATTGGATGTTGAGTAAAGGTGAGAATAGCGAATAGAAAGATTTTGTATTATAGGAAGGTTGTTTGTAATAATTTTAGTACAGAGTGAGTATTTATATGAGTTATCTTCCAGAGAGTTTATTATAGAGAAAATAATTGACCATTTAGGTTGAGAGAGATTTTGAAGATATTTAAGTTGGGAGAAGTTGTAGATTTCTTTAGTAGTTATTGTATTTTTAATAAAAGTCCAAAGTTTAAGAGGAATAGTATATTGTTGCTATTAGAAATAAATTGGAAGGTTTAGTTTTGTAATATCTATTGATATTATTGGTTTGGAGGTTTCTCGTTTAGCTAGTAGATCTGCTTGATTATAGAGGTTATTTTTTGAATGAGATTTGACCTTGTGAGTGATTAATTGAAGATATTTTTTTGTTATTATTTGATTAATAATGAAAATTATATCCCAATTTTTCTTTCGAGTAGTGATGGTATTGAGTAGAGATTTTATATTATTAATAGCCATTGTATTATCAGTATAAATGTTAATAGTTGAATTAGAGAGGATAGTCAATAGTAGATATAGTATTGCTTTCATTTCTGTTCTGGAAGTATCAGGATAAGGAAAAACTACTGCATTGAAATAGATATTAGTATAGTTTTTAGAAATCAAAGCAATTCCAGCTTGAATTTGTGAAGTTCTAATATTTTTAATTGAGGTATCTGTATAGAAATGGAGGTTGTTAGAATTATGATTTAAGATTTTATAGTAGAGATTAATTAATTGGTTTTGATATGGAAAAGATAGGATATAATCTTGAATAATTTGTATATCATGAGGAGGAAGGATAATTTGTGGAGAAGTTAGATTTTGGTTTAGTGGTATTAATTAATATTGTTGTTGAATTTTGATTAGGGCAAGGATTTCTTTAATATCAATTTGAATATTATATAGATTGTCTTTTTTGTAAATTTTAGAACTAGAGATGTTAATAAAGTTTAAATTAGAAGGTAAAGTTAGTTGGTGAGTTTGTAGTTGTATTTGTCCTTGTTTAGAGATATTTTGAGTAATTAGAGAATGAGATTTGTTAGAATATTCATTATATTGAAAATATAATTGAGTTTCTGGTTGATGGAAATAGCAGAGTAATATATTTTTTAGATTGTTTGGAGAGAAGTATTCAAGCGTATTAAGGAAGAAATTAGTTTTTGGCAAGTTGAGTAGTGGCCATTTTTCAGAGACAGTTTGACTATTTAAGTTAGTCTGTAGTTGTGAAAACCATTTTGGGAGTTTTCCTTTTATAGACTTATTTGTTCGTAGATATATATTATTCCAAGAAAGAATATATAAGTTATTAGTTGTTGTTATTTGTTTAATGAATAAAAGTTTGTTATTTCTGAGACTATTTATAGTTGCTAAATTTGTATTTGTTAGTAGGATTGTATAGATATTAGATTGTAGTCCAGAGAGTAGTGATAGAGGTAAGAGTAGAGAATTGATATTTGTTAAAGCAATATTGCTTTTTGCGAGTTGTAAAAGTTAAAAGATTAAATTAAAGTTGGTGACTTTGCAAGAGTGTTGTATTAATAATTCTGTAGTAAGTTGAGATTGTCATATTTTGCATAGCCAATCCTTTATCCTTAGTAGAGAAATTGTTTTAAGTAGAGAGTTATTATTAAAAAGTCGATCTATATTTGATGCAGAGACTTTTTGAATTATATTTGAGAGTGTAGGAAGTTTAAAAGATAAAGGATTAGTTAGTATTATATTATTTGTATTTTTTGCAAGTGAAAGAGATTTTTTGGTATGTATTGTAAGTAGATGAAAAAGTTTAGTTTGTTGAGAAGGGTAGAGAGTAACTATTTGTAAGAGATATTCAAGAGATAGTTGTAGAATTAAATTAAATAATTTAGATATTTGAGATAGTGTGAGTTTTTTATATCGAGTTAAGGAAAGGAAATTTTCTATTTTAGTAAGAATAGCTTCATATGTAGGTTGTGTTGAGCCATTGCCATCTAAAAAGATACTAAGATATCTTATTACTTCTGTATGTTTACAAGGTATTATTATTTGATTATTGTATTGAAGTTGTTGGTGTGGTTGTTGGCTTTTTGATTTGGGATGTATATATAGAAGATCTGATTTAGTAGGATTGATTTCGATATTGTTTAATTTATATAGATTATTAGTGTCATTAAGAATATCCTGCATGGTCTGTAAGTTTTCTGTAAGCCATGTAGTATCATCCATATAAGCTAGTGGTAGAATAGTTATAGGTGTAGAGTGGTGTTGAGAGATTGTTTCAAGAGATAAGAGTGTTTGAATTTTTAGAAAAGAATTTTGATATTTGTCATTTATGAAAAAAAGTATAGGATCATAATATATTTTTCAAAGTAAAGGAGAATAGGTTTCTCCTTGTTCAATACCAGATCTAATATTAACTGGAGAAGTAAGACTAAAAGCAGTAATTATTTGAGCTTGGCGTTGTGTATGTAGTTCAGTTATGAAGTCTATACTTTGAGAAGGTATTCCAATTCTTTTACAAGTATTCTGAAGGCGTAAGATGTTAATTTTATCAAATGCTTTTGACATATCTTGAAAAAGAATCTATGCTTCCTTTTTGTGAAGTTTGTAATGTTCGATAGTGTTTTGGAGAATTTGAATTGGAATATGAGTAGATGAGTTTTTAGTAGCAGCAAAGTTGAGATTTGAGAGGAGCTTGTGTTGAGTAATAATTTTGTCCAAGCATTGAGTAAATATTTTAGTTAGATATTTTTTAAGAGGTTCTAAAATAGAAATAGGTTGCACTTAGTTTAATGTATAATCCTATGTAGATTTTTTTGGAATTAAGAATATGTTAGATGTTTTCCAAACTGTTAGAACTTTTTGGAGTTGAAGACAACAGCTAATAAATTGTCTTAAAATATGTTGAGCTTTAGAACTAACATATTTAATATATTCATAGCTAGTTTTTGAAAGACCAGTTGCTTTTTGTAGAGGAAGATTTTTGATAACAAAAGTCCATTCCTCTTCTGAGATTTCAAGTAGAAGATTTTGAAAATGTTTTTTATTTTCTGGATGTAGTTCATAAAATTTGTAGTAGTCAGATGTTAGAGAAATTTGTGAGAGTGATTTTTCATTGAAATATTCTGTGAAGTGGGAGTGAATTGCTTATTGGATTTGTTGTTGTTCTGTAAGGAGAGTATTGTTGTTAGTATTTAATCTATTAATATTTATATTGTTATATTTTTTAAGTATATTTTGATAGAAGATTTTTGGTGAATTTTTAAAGGTTTGATTGCGTTCTTTAATTTTTTGTTGAATTTCTTCTTGTGTTTGTTGTTTTAGTTGAAGTATTATCTTGTATTTTTTTAATTGTTTTAATTTTTTTAAAGGAATGTATTTAGTAGCTACTTTAATTAATACTTTATGAATTTGGTTCTAGCAATTGTTAAGTTGGTTTTGATTTGATATATTGTTTATTTTTAAAGAGATTTTTTGAAGACTTTGAGCTATTTGTTTAGCATAATTTTTAATTTTTTCTTTAGTATAGTTTTTTCAGAAAAAGTATTTTGTTTATATTGTTTTTGAAGTTTAGGTTTGTTGATTATAATTGAGATTTCAATAGTTGTAATATTGTGGTCTTATTCAAGTATATTGTTATAAAGTATATCTGCATAATCAATATTTGTTATTAATAAATTTGTCTAGATTTAATTAATTCAACTTTATATATTTTAATAGTAAAATATGTAGTTTTTAGAGTTAGGAAAAAAGATACAGTAGCTATTTCTAAATTAGTAACTAATTAGATATTTAATTAGTTAGAGTTTAGATATTAATATTTTTTAGGAAGGTTTTGATCAATATGTATATTTAGAATACTATTAAATCTCTTATGATTATTGTTTTGTAAGTAGTATTATATATTAAAGAGATTATTGTTTTTGGAATTCTTTATGAAGTTGTTTTTTTCTCTAAGGTTGGAATAAAGATTTGTAGTAATCTAATTAGTTGGTTTTTGAAGTAGAAATTCAAATCTACAATATATTGTTGACATATAAAACATAAGAAAAAATACAAATTTTTTAATATCTTTTGATCCACCAGTTCAAATTAGATTTTATATATACCATTGGAATCAGCTCACTAAGATGGTTCTAATGAGCTAAGAATCATTAAAATCCAATTACTGAATCCCAAGATAATTAAGATCTAGCTTTTTATCATAATTTGTATGATCTAATTAGCTAAGTAACTACGCAGAAGATTCTTATATGTAGTATATCTATTACCTATGGTTTTTGAGACACTTTTATTACTTATTATAAATATATCACATATCATATTTATTTCATATATTATACATATATTAGTTATATTATATATTTTATTAGTAATAGTTGTAGCATATATAGCTCATATAATATATATAGTAAGTTATATTTCTAATATTTTGTAAAGTATAAAAGCAGCACATGTGAACCTTGATTTTATTATCAATTCTTCATACTCTTTCACAATAAAAGTAACTTTCTGATACTTTAAAATAAACATTTATTGATATCTTTATATATTTTTAATTGTTGCCTCTTTCATAATTACAAATTACTCTAAATCTTCTTTGTTAAGTTTTGTAAAAATATCCTAAAAACTTTGACAAAATATAGTAACAAGGACATTATGCAAAGTATTTTCTGTTATTAGTCTCTCTAGTTAGTTGTTCTCTCTAAAGAAGTAGAAGCAACATAACAAATTGATGATAACTGTGAGATACCTTTTCAAACCTTGCAAGTATAAAAAAAAATCTAAGGACAGATTTATTTATGAAAAATACTAGTTGTTACTAAGATAAGTCAATTAATTTTTATTTGATTGAGCTGAAATTTTGAAGATATACCCAGAAAACAATTCTACAACTTTCTACTAAACTTAGCTTAAAGTGAAAACCTCTTTAAACTATTCAAAAAGCCTTTCTAAAACTCTCTTTCTAAGAAATAACAAGAAGAATTCTTAATCTGAATACCTAAAAGAGGTATTAATACATCTAAAATACTAGCATACATTAAAAATATACTTACTCTTAAAGCTCCAATATATAAAAAGTACTTAAAACAAGAATTAGAAAAACTTATTGACTCAACTGAATAAGAGGACAGAACCTTTTTCTTCTTTCTTAAAACTTTGAAAACAGCTGACTTGTATTATACTCAGCTTAAACAAACAGAGGCTTTTGAATTTTAAAAGTCTTCTTTATTCTCTCTTCTTTCTTATTAGTTTCCTACAAGCCAAAGTGTAGATGTAAGGAACAATTTTGTTAGTTAATTAGTATATGAATATATATACCTAACTTGCTTATTTAAATACTAAACACGATGAAGCTCATATAATAGCTAAAAATTCTATAGCATTTAGAAGATATTTACATAAACACTTATCTGATTACTCCTGTATTCTTTGTTACTCTGTTCTTAACACTCCAACTGCTAAATTTAATCACTTTTGGGATTGGTTTTCTACTGAATACCCTGCTTCTCAATTCACTAATATAACATCCTTATTGTTTAATTATTGTAGATACTATATGCAAAATAATATCCTCTTTGAACATTTCTTAAAAGTAGTTCTTTCTATTAAATATACAAACTCTGTTGACTTTGATTTAATTATCCCTAAGATCCAAAACACATATAATTTAATAAATCGATTTGAATTTGACTCTTTTGATACCCTTTATAATCATAGTAAAACTGCAGAAGAAGAATCCTTAGATTCTGATTCTGATTTATCTTAGTTTAATTTAGATATCTTATTTCAAACATCTCTCTTTTTACCTATTATAAACTCTATTAACAACCCAATAATAGCTACTGTTCAGAATGTATATAATTATCTCACTAATAATGAGAAAGGAAGTTTGCTCCTATGAATTAAACCATTTAGAACTTAAGATCCTCTTATCTAGCTAGACAATTTTGATAGAGCTGTTCAAGCAAATAAATGGAACTTAGCTAGAAAGAAAAATATTTTATCTGCTTTTCTCTAAGACAATGCAGAAGATTGGAATACTGCTATCAATAACTATAATAATGCAACAACCCTTTGGCCTACTATTGCCACTATATTTAGAGTCTCCTTTTATACTCAATAATGACAAAACAAATAGCTTAAAGATTTGAATATACTTAAACAAAGCTCTAAAGAATCTGTAGATTCCTACTATAATAAATTCAAAAGATTAATTAAGAGAATTGATGCAACTGCTGCTCTCCAAGATACCAAAAATTATATTACTTCAAGAAAGGATTACGACCTGAAATTCTCTCTATTTTACTTACTTATGCATCTACTGACTTAGCTGATCTTCTTACTCTTACTAGAACTTATAAACAAGAAACAGATTTTACTACAAATACTAATTCTGGTTCAAGTAATAGCAAATTAGCTACCTATAAAAAGGAAATCAAACAATTGACTAAACAAATGAATTAGATATCACTAAACTATGCTACTATAGTATCAGTATTGAGTGCATAAACTGAACAAACATATTGACCTAGACAACAACCAACTCAAGTTTACCAAAAACCTAAACCTAATAGTAATAATAATAATTACTAATCAAAAATTTAATGCTATTAATGTAATGAATGAGAACATATTGCTAGAGATTACATGTCTGAATATTTACCTACAAAAGAGCAATGTTATTAATTAAACCAAAGGATTTAAGTAAAGAAAAATATTCACTATATTAGTACTAAACAAGAAGAGGACTATAATAATTACTACAACTATAATAATAATAACTACTCTGAAATAAAGTTTATATTGGAAAAACTTAATGAGTAAAATCTATACTACTGATAGACGAGCTTACAAAGAAATTTCAAAGAATTCTGAATCTAAAAAAAAAATTAGATTAAGAACCAGAATCATTCTAGAAGTTGAACTAGAGGATATAGAAACTGAACTAATTATAGTTTCTACTTCTACAAAGAAAAGAAACAAGAAAATGCCTTCTATAATTGACCAACTTGAGCTCTATGATATCTCACAAGATTTATTGTATAGACAAGCTCAAACAACTTATGGACAATTACTCTAATACTCAAATCAATACAAAAAACTTGCTCAAACTATGAGAAGGAAAAAGGTACCTATCTCTGAAGCAAACTATATAGAATCAGAATCTCAAAGAAAAACTGTAGCTATGTGCTGTCATATCAATATAAAAGGACAATCAGTAATTACTGTACTTAATTTAGAAGCTGCTGTCAATGAAGCTCTCATCGAGTACATCACTCCTACTAATATACAAATCTAAAATTAAAATCCTATCATGTCTACTCTTTTTAATACTACTTCTAATTCTTATAATATTGACTATTACTTCACCTACTATTCTGATTGTCATAGAGTTAGCTTTATTGAATTGGATCCTAGCAAATTTCATATTCTCTTAGCCTGCTACAATTCTCAGAAATGTGATCCTTCTAAAAACTAATACTATATATATATTCCTCAACAAACTCAAACTATAACATGTTTATACAACAACTACCACACAACTTTTACCTCTCAAAGATTCAAATACCCTGAAGTTTTTTGACTATCTATTCCTACAGAACCTACTTCATTATAACTAATTACAAACCTTAGCAGAAAACTATTTAATAAAAGTGATCTTCTTCCTTAATCTCTAATTAAATTAAATTTACAATTAACTCTTACTTTTCTCCTTCCTTCTGCTATTTTTATCTTTGTAGAAAATATTGATCTATATATAGCTCAAATTACTGCTTATACTCATCATTCCTATACTTGCACAATTTGCTAAAAACAAAATATTACCTTTATAGTACTTCTTAATTCTAAACATCTCTATGGCTCCTCTGCAATTATTATCAAAAAGAGACTTATTTACAAATTTGCTTTGAAAAAAGAAAATTTCAATCAAACAAACTCAACTACTTAACCTTAATTGCAAACAAAAACTTATATTTAGTATCATCAAATTTATTATTAAAACAAAAAAAGAAAAAAGAAACTTCCTTAAACATATTCTACAAATATTTAACAAAAGCAAAAAACTACAATCTATTCAAGATACTTCAAAAGATCTGAACTAGTCTACAGAATACTCTATTACAGAAGAAATAGAATTATTCATACAACTAAACAACTCTTATACTGCAAAAATTTTTAGCTTTATTAAACCTTACTTGATTAATTTTAAACCTGCTAAAATCATCAACAAACTTATTTACAACTACAAATAATACTAATACAGCTGAATCAAAAAACTCAAAATATATTTTCAAATATCTTCTTTGCTCAATTGCAAGCAAATATTCTAAATTCTTAACTAATTTTATCTATAAAGCAAACTCTGAAATTAGTAAAACTATTGAAATTCTATTTGACATACTTTATTCTATTTTTACTTCACTTCTTACCTCATTTACAGAACTTATATTTACCAAACTCAACTACAAACATATTTTCTCCTCATATGCAATATCCTACTATATACTATTCCTAATAGAATTAATATAGCACTTAAACTAGCAAACTTTACCTTCACTTAAACTATACTTACAAAACAATCAACTATAAAAAATTTGCTAAGAATCTTAGTATTACTTCTATTCAAATACAATTTTACTACAACTTCCTCACTGATCAAACTGATAAATCTTTTATCATAATCAAAAATGACTATAAATTTAATATTTATATTGATATCAATATACTTCAAATACATTTCTTTAATATATATTACATATGAAATATAATTATTTTTTTGAAAAATGGTATAACTTCTTCTTCAACAATTATAGTTACTAATTTATTTAAATTAATAAAACTAAAACTATAAACTATATTAAATACCAAATCTATCTTTAATTCTCATAATATCTTAAAAAACTACTTCCTTCTACCTTTGAATTTACTAACATTAATTCTCTTCAAGAAAGAACCAAACAAACAGTCAAGGCAACACTTTATCACTTCTATCTATACAATTACTCCAAAACATATACTTGCTTTATGATTTCTGAGGACCAAAAACATGACTTCTAACTATTTCTAAAACAATATTCAAAACCTTTTGACTAATTCTCTGCTTCTTCCAATATGGAAATAGATAAAGAAACCAAACCAACAATTATTAAACTAACTCTTGACTTTACTATTTTTGAAAAAGACTAAAAATATTAAGCTAGCTTTAATATTCCAACACCTATTACAACAATTAATAAACTTACTAGTGTTACTGAGAAATAGTACATAAAATTAAACTCAATTGAAACAAATTCAAAATGTTGAACATACTATTTTTATTGCTTCTTTAAAGCATTTCTTCAAGCTACTACTGAAAATGATGATATTTCTGAACTAAGTAAATATGAAGCAATTAAAAAAATCACAAAAAAACCTATTATTATATATTTCCTTATATGAATTCTTACTTACTATAATATCTCTCACCAAAATCTTATTAGTATTCCTGAAATTCTTGCTAAATATAAATCTATTTTCCACTCTCAAGCCCAACAAATTATTTATGAAAAATTTAAATTTCTTTCAAAAAACTAAACAAAATCTACTTCTTTATCTTATCTTGTACTAAACCAAAAATACAATAACAATAACTTAATGACAACTTTACTGACAAAACAATTAAGTTCATACCTCCAAGTTCTAAAACATCATATACCCAAATTCTATTCTCTTCTTTTTAAAAAAGTCTTCTGTAAATATAAATATAACCACTACCTCTAAAATAATAATGTTTTCTACTTTAAGTAGACCATTTTTAGAAGAGAATGTAGTAAGTAGATGAGTAGTAAAGTCTATTTACATGAAGGACCAATTTTATGATAACTAGTCTTAACAAACAGAGTAGGCCTTGATATCTTCTGCAACTGTAAGAACTGGGTATATAGCAAACATATTTACAGAAGACTCTCAATTATCATTAGCTACCATTATACGAATATCTACTAAGGATAACTTTTGTTTTAATAAATTCCTTTATATTACAATTTACTAATACTCCCAAACTCACAAATACTCAAATTTTTTTACAATATCTTTAATATATTAATTATACTCTAATTCTAAAAATCTCAATCAACCTAGCAAAAACTAAAACTCATGTTTATATTAACTACAATGACTCTCTTCTTCCAAATCATATTATTTTATTCTTTTATGATCAACTACAATACTCTCACTTATCTCTAAAATTAAACTCAAACAATATCTTGATCACAAACAATAATCTTAATGATAATAAAAATATTTCAATAGAATATACCTCACTTACTTTAAAAATAGCTTCTATAAATATTAATAGTCTTTTACAACCTAACAAACAACTTGCTTTATCTGAACTACTTAATAATATTTTTTATTAAATTCTAGAATTATCAGAAATATCTCTCTCTACAAAAGAAGAAAATTTTATAAACAAATATATTCCAAATTACAAAAGCTATTGGAGCTCTTATAAAAATACATATCAAGCAGGTATAGGAATATTTATTCACTAAAATATTACAAAATATATTACCAGAATACATAACTACAATAGATATATTATAGGACTTAATCTCAACTTCAAAAACCAACAAATTAGATTACTACAAATCTATATTCCAACCTCAGAGAAAAAACAACTTCATAAAGAAATCCAAAAAAATAATCTCTTTAATACAAAATACTACTTACAAAACAATACTTATAGGAGATTTCAATAGTGTTCCAAATGCACATATTAATAGAAATCCTTCTAAAAAAAATCAATACCTGAACTCTAACTTATCAAATATCTAATTAGTTACTAATTTAAAGATAGCTACTGTATCTTTTTTCCTAACTCTAATAATTATATATTCTGTTACTAAAACATACAAAGTCGAATTGATCAAATTTGAACAAATTTATTAATAACAAATATTTACTATATAGATATACTTCATAATCAGACTACAATATTACAACTATTGAAATCTTAATTATAATTAACAAACCTAAACCTCAAAAACAATACAAATGAAAATACTTCTTTTAGAAAAACTGTACTAAAAAAAAAATTAAAAATTGTGCTAAACAAATAGCTTAAAGTTTTCAAAAAATCTCTCCAAAAATAAACAATATATCAAACCAAAACCAACTCAACAAATGCTAGAACCAAATTCACAAAGTACTAATTAAAGTAGCTACTAAACATATCCCTTTCAAAAAAATTAAAACAATCAAAGAAATACAAGATAACTCTTCAACTAAACAATTACCTCTTTATTATAGATATAAACAAATTCAATATCTTAAAAACTATTTCTTGTTCTCAAACTTCAATACTTTGTTCTCTAAATACTTAACAGATTATTCAGATAACTCTTTTATCTCTATTATACCTACTCTTGACCAAATTAAAAATAAAATTCCAACTCACTAAAACTATACTTAACTATTAACAAAAACAAGATACTTATAATAAAATTAAACAAAATATAAAAAACTGTAACAAATCTTTCAAAGAAACACCTAAACTTTTCTACAAAAAAATATTAGAAAAATATAATAACCTCAACTTAGACAGACTTCTAACTAATAATATTCTACTTATAGAATATGATAAAATTCTAAATACAGTTCAATATCATTTCTCTAATTATTTTGAAGAAAAACCTACTCAACTAATACTACTATCTTCTTGAATTCTTTTAACTATAATAATTACATCCAGAACTTGAATATTATTACCAAAATCTCTTTACTGAAATATCTGATTAGAAATAGCAAGAGACCCTTGCTAGCTTTTCTAATTAAAAAGTAGCAAGCTTTTCTGAAATTTGCTATGAATATATCAAATACTTGATCAAAAAATACAAAAAATCCTAAAATTATTTATTAACAAATACCTTCAACTTCAAAAAGTACCAACAGAATAGAAATCTTCAAACATTTTCTTAATTCAAAAAAATCTGATTAGGACTTCACTCTCAACTAAGTTAGACCAATTTCTATTATTCAACTATTCAAAAAAACTCTTACTAAAATATTCACTAAACAACTCAATAAAATTATCATATCAAATAATCTTCTCTCTAACTCAAACTTTGCTCGAACTATAAATACATCAACATACATACTAATTCAAATACTATACAACACAATAGAATATTATATATTCTAAAACAAAGAAGTCTAGATTTTATTTCAAGATATATCTAAAGTATTTGATAAAATAAATATCTCTTGACTTCAGGAAATATGCAAAAAAATAGGTATTCTAACTAAAGGTATAAACTTTATTACTAAACTACATACTTCTCAACTAGCAAAAATTATTACAGGACATGGTCTTACTGCTTCTGTTCAACTAAACTCCAGTATCGAACAAGAAGAAATATATTCACCCTTACTCTGGAAAATCTATTATGATCTAATTCTTATTTTCATCTCACAAAAATACCAAAACTACCTTCTAAAAATTTTTAATCAATCTCTTCTCGAACTTATCTCAAATACTCCTCCATCTACTATCACTATTCCTCCATTAGCATACATAGATAATACAGTATAGCACTGTAAAAACCA
>CAJVPM010001152.1:0-13041 GCA_910592325.1 Scutellospora calospora | reverse complement strand
TTATCAAGTAGTTTTGTATAAACTCTTAACTATATTTTACCCAATAAAGATAGAGGCAAGACCTCACCTCAACCTACGAGTTGAAATTTCAAAAAAAAAAAGTATCATGCTAACAAAATAAATCTCATCTTAAAATATCTGCAAATATTCTGTTTTTAAGGTAGGGTTGGGGGTACGGAAAATTTTTTGGGTATGCCTAGGAGAGCATGCCTTTGTCGAGGGCATGCCTCTCTGTGCTCTGGGCATGTCCTCTCTATATATCATAATTACTTATATCAAATCAACTATGATAATTGACTAATCAAATCAATGAGACTTCATATGTGAGGTTTTTCTATATAAAAGAGTAGAGGCATGCCTTTTAGCCAAAGGGCATGCTCTAGACATGCCTCCCCGGGCATGCCCCTGAGGCATACCTTGAGACACCATACCTCTAACTCTATTTTAAGGAAACCAAAAAAAATCTTAGTCTAGCCTATTTGGTAAAGTTAAAAGGGACTAATTTACTTTTATTTCTTATTCTCTGAGAAGCACTATCAGATCCAAAATTAATAATACTTTAGTACTAAATATCAATAGTTTAAAAAACTGCTCTCTAAAAAATGATATAGTAGTAGCAAAACTATATATTAACAAAGGAATCTGTACATACTTAGAAATTATCTTTGCTAACAAAGAAAAATTACAAGAGTATGCAGTTAAAAGAGTAGATATCTTTAACAAAATATATCTTGACTCTATTCCTACAAATAATAGAAGATCCTTTCTTCTAGTCAAAATTAGAAACATTCTTCTACTAGAAAAAAATCTAGTCTCTGAAGCTATTAAAGAGGCCTTCAAAGATATGAGAAAAATTGCTTTAATCAAATCACTCTTAATCAAAAGAACTCTTTATTTAACTGACCAATAAGTTATTATTTTTGATATTACAAATGACTCAGAATTAGAAAAAAGAATTCTTTATTTTTATATTCTGCTAGAAAACAAAATTACTACAGAATAGAAATCAGCTCCTAAGGTTTGCTTTTTTTGTAACAAAGAAGGTCATGCCAAAAGAGATTGTAAACAACACCAAGAAGCTTTAGTACTTCATCACTATTTTAAGGAGTACCAAAGTAATAAGAATAAAGAAAAAACTTCAGAATCTACCTCAAACTCATTAGAAGAGAAAACTATATTAGCTTCTTCATTTTTAACTCAAGAAATATATACAGATAAGCATCCTAAAAACTCTTCTTCAGAAGAGCAACAGGACATCTATAGAACTAATAAGAGTAATAATACTCAAGCTAGTATATCAAAAAGAATAGAGAATATAACTCTAACTACTGAAGATACAAACATAATAGACAATACTATTTCTAACAAGAAAATAGCACAAGAAGTAACCTTTTCTATAGTTATTATTAAAAACAATAATTAGAAACTACAAGAACTTGATCATTCAAAAGGAGAATATATAATCACTATAAACAAAAGGAAAAAAGACAAAAAGAAAGTAGCTGCACAAAAACAAGAAGAAATAAAAATAGCTTCTTATAAGAAAAAAATTCGTAATAAAAGCCAAAACATATAGATTTAAAATCTTACTTCAAATCAACTCTTATGTTTAAAAACTTAAAGATAAAAATTAGAATTCTAAATATTAAAGGACTAAACAATTAACAGAAATAAAGAAATACTTTTATACTTCTTAAGTTTTATAATCTAGATATTATAATGCTTCAAGAAATAATAATGATACACAAACTTTTTTACAATATAATAGACTTTTGATTCAATATAGTTAAACAAAACAGCTATATTAGCAGGCAACAAAAATATAATCTTCCAAAACTCTAAAACAGAAGCAAATAGCAGAGTTATAATTACAAACTTTAGCTATAAAGATTTAACTTTCTAGCTCACAAATATCTATGTATCTCCTAGTCAAAGTGAATGATCAATTTTTTTTAGCAACTAGTTTTCTTAAACAAAAGAAAATATAATAAATATCATTACAAAGAACTTTAATACCAATATACATTCTAAATATGATAGAATTAGTAAGTCTTCACTACAGAATGATCTAACAAAAACTCTGTTTAAAGATCTCACAAAAAACTTCATCGACTTCTTAGAGTTTACAACTAACAAACTATTCTATACCTTTTTTCAGAATACAAAAAAAAGTAAAATGATAGCAACTTACATAGACTATATCTTTATAAACAAAAACTATTTTAATCTATTCAAAAAACTAATACTAAATATAGCAACTCTGACCACCTTCTTGTAGAATGTATATTAAAGTTTATATCAGACACAAACAAGTTACCTTTGTAGAAATTAAATAAAAACTACTTCTATAACAAAAGACTAAAAAAAGAAATAATAGAAGAAATACAAGAAAATGAAAATACAAATAATTAGGATTTATGCAAAATATATATCTAATTAATCATTAAGACATTCAAAAAACTGAAACTTCCAAAAAGCAAAATATCAATACTTAATAAACAAATCACTTGAATAAACAAAAAACTTGTTGAAAATTCTATGAATAGATATCTTTATACTTAAGCAGACAATCTTAACTCTAAACTGCAATAAGAACTTACTCTTTTGGCAGAAAAATAGCAACTCTACTCTAAATAAAATAGATAGAGCAAGGAAAAAAGTTAACAAAATATTTCTTTTCAAAATATAAATCTAGAAAATCTCATTTAGCTCTTAGTAAAATTAAAGATTCTCGAATACAGCTTAGAACAAAAATAGTACTCTTTCTTACATAAGAGAAAAATACTCAAAAATTTACAAAAAAGAAGAGATTAATTTAGCTACTACTAATAAAATTATTAAAGAAGCTCTACAAGTTATGAAACTACAGAACTTTTTATTAATACAAGAAATCTCTCTTGAAGAAATAAGAAATATAATCAGAAGCCTTCTAAATAACAAATCACCTAGTTCTGATGATTTTACTTATGAGTTCTATAAGCTTACAGAAGAAGCAATCATACCTCTACTATATAATCTTTTTAATCAAATGCTACTTTCAGGTCTTTTGTCTAAATCCTAATATAAAAACCTAATTATACTTATTCTAAAAAAATCTTTAGATTTGGAAAATTTAAACAATTAGAGACTAATTTCTCTAGTAAACAGTAACACTAAAATTTTTATAAAAATTTTAGCAAACAGACTAAATACATTATTATATCAGGAAGTAATCTCTTCACAACAATAAGGCTTTATAAAAAACAGATTAATATCAGACATAATAATAGATATCATAACAACTCTAAAAAGTTAATAAGACAATACTAGGCAATATTGGATACTTTTCTTAGATCAACAAAAAGTATTTGATTATATAAGCTATGAGTTTCTAGAGCTAGTTTTAAAAAAAATGAACTTTGACAAGAATTTTATCTCTTTAGTCAAAAACCTCTTTACAAATTAAAAGCTTATATTCTTGAAACTGAAAAACTATCAAAAGCTTTTAAAATAGAGAGAGGAATAAGATAGGGAAACCTACTTTTATCTCTTCTATATATACTCGCTTTCGAACCTTTACTACTAAACTTAAAAAATAATCTACAAGACATTAAACTAGAATACTAGTTTTTCAAACTCATAGTCTATGCAAATGATCTCACAATAGGAATTAGCTTTCTCTTAAATTGAGAATATACTTTTAAACTTCTAAAAACTTATAAACAAGCTTCTAACACAAAAATTAACAAAACTAAAACAAAACTTATTCCTCTTATATTAATAGCATTCAGAGTAAAATTATCACAGTCAAATCAATTATATATAGTTAAGAAAAATAAACTTGTTACAATACTAAAAAGGATCTTTGGACATCTACTATAAGTAATCTTAAAACATCACTTAATAAACTTGCAAACAGAAACCTATCTTTTAAAAGAAAAATTTTGCTTGCTAAATCACTTATATTGTCAAAAATCTAGTATATAGCTTATCTTCTTTTACCAAATAGAAAGCAGGTAGCTAAAATAAATAGATTAATTTCTTTATAGATCAAGAGTAATTCTTATATATTTCTGAGGTACTTAGACTTTCAACAATCATATGAGTAACTTAGTTTATAGACTCCTATAATCAAAGATATGCTAGACATATAGCTAATAACAGTTTGGCTTAAACTATTCTTATCTGAATACTTCTGAGCTAAATATGAAAGAGAAAAAATTAGATCAATTCTTAGAGATAAAAGAGATATTTTACTATTACAAGTACTAATAGCTGATAATATTTAATCTAAAGCCTAGCCTACAGAATAGAAACCTATTCTTTTAGCAAGGAAAAGAGCAAAAAGAAAAATTCTAGCTAATATAAACTAGTTTTAGAATAAAGAAGAAATTATACTAATAACTTTAAAGGATACGAAATTATAGTAAACAAAGTTTTGCAAATATTTTAAAAGACAGAGCCTAGTTCTTCTCGAGAATATACAATATCAGACTTATTAACAACAAATTGGCTATCTATAAAGACAATTATAAACAAGAAAAAAGATATATACTAGTACCTCTTTCATAGGTTCCTTTCTCTTGGTTATAAACTCAAATACATAGAATTACTTGAAGCAGAATTTTGCTTCTAGTATACTGAGAAATCTTAAACACCAAAACACTTTGCAATAGACTATAGATTGAGTGAAAAAATTTAGGAAATAGCATATAGATTTCTTAACTTTAATAAATTAATTAACTACTCTTCAAACTTTAAAGAAATATTCTTCAGATCAAGTATACAGATCTCTTTTTAAAAACAAGTACTAAACTGGCTACATATCACAACAATCTATGAACTCTGGTACTATTATGCCTTACTTAAATAAGGTAACAATACTTTTCCTATTTTTATATTTCTAACAATTATTAAAAATCAAATTTCTAAAGAAATTCTAAGACTTCATAAAATATACAAAACAAAAAAGTTATTAGAGAAAAAAACTTTATATAAATACTTAAAATACTCATTATAAGTTATTAACTAATTGTAAATAAAGAGTGCTAATTGCATTCCTAGCTTTATAAAGCTTGGGTTATAAAAAAAAAAAAAAAAAAATATATATATATATATACATATATATATTACATATATAAAATAAGAATTTCTTTCTTTTCTAATTTATTATCAACCTGTTTTTTAATTCTCAAAATTTTTTAGTTTAAAAAAAGACTAGAAAGTTTCTCTCATAATAGAAGTTTATATCCAGAAATTGCAAGTTAAAACAAATTAATTGTAAAAGGATTTTCTATAGATTTAAATGAAAAATAACTCATAACCTAAGCTTTTAAAATAGCTTTATTTAAAGACTATTCTTATACTTCAGGGATTGGTTTAAATTTTTGAAAATAAGTTATAATTTCAGATTGATTATGTTTTATTTTTTGTTGTTTAGAGATTTTATCCTCAGTAATATAATTTCTTCAAAAATACTTAATATCATCAGAAATATATTGATATTGTTAAGTAAGATATATATATATATTATTTGGTCATCTTCTATTTCAAATAAAAGAATACTATTCATAGCTAGCTTTATAATGTCAATTGTCTAAACTCATATTTTAATTAAGATAATTCTAAATATTATCTAGTTTTTTACTACTAGCACTTTTGCACTTTGATTGATTTGATTCATTTACTTCACTAATTTCTTGTAGTTCATTTTCACTAATACTAGTAGTTTTAGAATTTTGTGAAGCTATTAATTTTACAAAAAGATTATTATTACTATTAAATATATAATAACTAGTAAATTATATATTATTACTTTTTTAGTTTATTATAACTAGTATTTGATTTGATTTTGATATATCAGATTTAAATATTATATAATAATATAGACCAAGTTCATAAGTATAAAAAAGTTAAATAATTAACTAAACAATAAGCAAAATTACTAACTACTTACCTTCTCTTATAATATTTTAAACCTACTAAATCCTTTCTCAAAATATAATCTCAATAATAATATCATCTACATTAAACTAACTCTATATCAATTATAACCAACTAATTAATATCAAATACAAAATACAAAAAGAAAACTAACAATACAGACTCTGTATTAACTAACAAAAAATTTAAGCTTTATATAAAATATACTACTCTTTCTCAACACTCTTAATACATATTCTACTAGATATAACAATTTCATAATCTGATATATCTCTTATTCAAAACACAATTACAAATTCAATCTACTAAAATCAAATCATAAACCTCAATAATCAAATTCTACTTCTAAACTCAGATAATCTATACTTCTATACTAATGTATCTATTAAAAACTCACAAACTTCAAATATCAAAACTAGTATTGCTTGAATACTCCAAAATAATATTTAAATCAAATTTAACATATCAATTCAAAATATATCAAACTCTACAAGAGCAGAACTTTTAATATTCATCTTTCTATTTTTAACTCTACTAACTAACTATTAAATTCATATTTATTTAGATAATCTCTTTGTAATTCAAATACTAAAAAATAATCTACTCTATAATTGCCTTATATAAACTAAATAAAACAACTAAGATAGAAGTCTATATTAGATCTTATAGCCTAGCTTAGCCTGGTTTAGCTTGCAAATTTTTGCAGACTAGACCAGATCTGAAGTAAAATTTTATAATTGTAGACCAATGCAAGTCTAAAAATTTTTAAAAATTTATAATAAATTTTGCATACTAGGATAAGTTAGGCTAGTTTGAAGAAAAATTTATATATATACAGGCTAGGTTAGGCTAGCAAAAAAAATTTAAAATTAAGTATAGACTAGACCAAGCTGACAAAAAAATTTTAAAACTAAATATAGACTGAACTAGACTACAAAAATAGTAATTTGCAAATCTCTAAACTGAAATATTATTTATATACTAACTTTTTAATTAAAAAGAAAAATATATCCCCTAAATTGTATTGTAGTCAAATTTGCCTGCAACTTTTAAAAATAATTTTTAATATCAGATAAAAATTTTAAATATTAATTTTAATTATATATTTATTAATTAAAAAATAGTTTTAAATATCTGTTTTATAAGAAACTTTTTCAAATTTATTAGATATCTTTTGAGTAATAAAGCTTTTTTTTTTTTTTTTTTTGTTATTAAGGTGGCTTACATTGCTAAAGGAATTTTATTAGAATTGCATACAGGATATACATTGATAGTTCCTACTGTTTGTAATTATATGAAGAGTGTATAACAAGCTACACATACAACTTTAGTCATTATCTAATTTAAGTAGTCTGCCACATAGGTGATTAGACCACCTGATTAGTTCTACACTATGCTACTATATCTGTAACCTGCCTGTGAGTTACCTATTTAAATACTCTGTTCATTAAGCCATACAGATCTAACCTAATATTACTGCAACACCTAACCACTTAAGCCAGCTAGCTCATTACAGATCTATTTATTCAGAACGGCTTAGGTCCTCTTAGAATACATTGTACCTAATGCATTATAGATACTGCAGAGCTAGTTAACCTCAAAGCAGTCCGTATCTATTTTACAGATTCACCTAGTTTAGACCCTTGTAGATGTTTATACAACTCCAGTTCCTACTGTGGCTCTCCACTAGTTTTTTGTATTCTATAATCTCAGATGTTTTATGAAGCAGATCCTTCTAATCCAGTTAGCTGCCAAACCAGGTTAGTGTTACTATTCTCCCTGTAGACCAGATTTATATACACCTGCCTCGATCTGCTTCTTTTGATAATAGTTTCCTTTCTGGATCAAGTGTTAGCTGGTGTAACCGTTGAAGGCTGTACTACTTCACTAACTCAGGATTTCTACTATGCAGGTTCCTTGCCCATAGATCCTATCAAGATTTATTTATATAATGTTATATCTCACCAAATGCCTCATCATACTTCCAATATTCGGATGATATTTGTGCAACTGATTTATAGAGTTACAACTCCAGAAATAGACAGAGTTTACTATAAGTTAAGTACAAAGGTCTAGGTAATTATTCAAATTCGTTGACAGTAGGATTTGAACTCTAGACCTTTTGCATAGCGATTTGGCAACCTAACTACTACACTAAGATCACCAGATCTATGAGTAATAAAGCTTTAAAGTTTAGCTTTAAGAATTTTTACTATAAAATTTTTTCTTCTAAAATTTATAAATTTTATATGTTCTCAAAGCTAAAAAATTTTTTTACTTCTAAATCTGGTGATCTTAGTATAGTAGTTAGATTACCAGACCACTTTGCAAGAGGTCTGAAGTTCAAATCCTACTATTAACAAATTTGAATAATTATCTAAATCTTTGTACCTAACTTACAGTAAACCCTGTTCGTTTCTGAAATTGTAACCCTATAAATTATATTGCATCAATATCATTCAGATATTAGAAGTATGATAAAATGCATAATGTTATATGAATAAATCTTAATAGGATCTATAGCAGAGGACCTGCATAGTAGAAATCCTGAGTTGATGAAATAGTACAGCTTTTAACAGTCACACTAGCTAATACTTGATCTAGAAAAGAAACTATTATCAAAAGATGCAGATCGAGTTGGATGCACATAAATCTATTCTACAGAGAAAATCAATAACACTAACCTAGCTTGGTGGCTAACTAGATTAGAAGAATTTGCTTCATGAAATATCTGAGAAGATAGACACAGAAAACTAGTGAAGAGCTATGGTAGGAACTAGGGTTGTATAAATATCTACAAGGGTCTAAACTAGGTGAATTCATAAAATGGGTACAGATCACTCTAGTAGATATACTTTTGAGATTAACCAGAGCTCTGCAGCTCATAATATATAGGGTATATATATATCTCAAGAGGATCTAAGCTATACAGAGAATAGATCCACAGGTAAACCAGCTGGCTTAAGCAGTCAGTCATAGTGATAATATTAGTTTAAGATAGGAGGAAGAGTTAATAATCAGAATGTTTAAATAGGTAACTTATAGGTGGGTTGCAGATATAGCAGCATAGTGTAGAACTAACAGATGGTCAATCATCTGTATAGCAAACTACTTAAATTAGACAATAACTAAAGTTATACATATGGCTTGTTGTACACTCATCATGTAACTATAAAACCTTAGGAAACTATTAATATAATAGTTCCATAATAACAAACTAATAAAATCTAATCAGCTAAGGAAGTAGCCTTAATAACAAAAAAAAAAATTTTTTTACTTCTAATACAAGTCCAAATCCTTTTAATTAAATCATAAAAGTTGTAATAATAAAAGTTGTAATCCTTTAAAAGTTCTATTAAATTGCTTTAAGAATTATATCTCTAAAACTTAAATTAAAAAATTTTGTCTAAAAATATTAATCAAATTTTTGAGTAAAAAATTTTCTTAAAATTATCTATTTTTAGTTTATAAATAATACAAACTTTTTGTCTTATAAGATAAAAATAAATATTACAAAAATATAATTCTTATTTTCAAAAATTTATATATAAATTTTTATTTAGATATTTTAAATCTTTAAAAATGTAGATTATTATTATATTTAAACAATTATGCAGACAAATTTGCTTGCATTTCTCTACAATATAAGGGATAATATATTACTTACAAAACTAAATCATACTCAAAAAACTCTTTCTATAATATTGTTGACTCTCTTGCAAAACTAGATACTAGTAAATTAACAATTTAACTTAATACTAACTATTTTTCTCTACCTATATTTATTTCATAAAACCAAATATCTATTATATTTAAAATATACAAATTTTGTACAAATATTTTTTTAATTCAAACCTTAAACAAATTTATATAACTCAAAATACTTCAAAACCTACAATCTTACAATATTTTCTAACTTATTAATATAATAAACTTCCAAAATAACAACTAAAAACTTTACTTACTTAGAAATAAAATACTCTTTAACAACCTTTTAACTATAGCAAATCTAAATATTCATTACTCAAATCTATACCTTATATCTAATTACTTCTTTTGTAATTAGCATGAAAATACTAAACATCTACTCTCCTGTTCATTACATTTAATCAACCTACTTAATCTCTTATTACAACATATAACTAAATAACTACAAATACTAAATATAACAAATACATCTTCTTAAGCAATTTTACAAATCTTCTTACTAAATAGCAATTTCCAAAACTCTACAAATATCCTTTTCTTACTAATCCAAGTAACTATCCTAACAATTTGTTTTGAACAAACAAAAATACTACTTAAAAAATTAACTAACAACTTCTTTATACAACTCTCTAACTCTTTACTTCTCTAGTTCAATAACAAAATTTGAAAAGATAGAAATTAAAGACAACATAAGTAGAAATCTGCTTATGGTATCTCTAAAAAAATTAAAAAATATATAAAAATTATCTACTCTTTACAAACTTCAAATACTACAAATATTAATACTTCTTTCAATTCTAACATAGATAACTATATTCAAAATTACTACTTCAAAACTTTTCTATATATAACTATTTTTTCTAACTCTATTTCTTCATAATTCTAGAGGTTTCCTTCAACTCTTCTATAATTAATAGTAACTTAGATTTAACTTAGCTAACAAATAAAAAATGAAAGTGTAATATCATATTAGATAACTAACTACTATTAATAACAATAATATATTTTAGAAATATATATTAACTTTATATATATATTATTATAATATACAAATATACTCATACTATATTCATACAACTCTCTCTGTAGATTATTTTGACTAATTCAGAGCTAAAGAAAAAACAGAAATAAGTCAAAATCTAGACTAAGAAACAGTATCAGAAGAACTAAGCAAAAAGAAAGATAACTAGAAACTATATATATTATAGTAGAAGAACAAAAAAAATTTTCTTCTTATTTTAAGAATAAAATGAGAAGTAAAGAAGCTTCAAAAGAAAACTAGAAAATTTTTTTTAATTTTTGGAGAATTGTTGATAATCTAAATTGCAGATCAGATTGCATGATACAATCATATGAAAATTAAGTAAAAAAACAAATGTGTGATTGAAATTACTAAAATATAATACAAAATCAACTAATAGAAAAGAAGTATACAAAACAAGAACTAGAATTTTTATAGATAAAAAAAACCACAGAGAATTTGGGAAAAAAGACAAAGTCATTTCAATATAGAAATTAGAGATTGAGTTAAGATAGAAAACAAGAAACAAGATAGATAGCAAAGACAAATATGTGGAATACAGAAAGCTCAAAGCACTTTATCAAGAAGATAACAAAAGAATACAGAAAAGAAATAATTCAAGAAGAGAGCATCTCAGTATTAGGTCTTGCAGATCATTTTGACAGAATAGTAGTAAAGCAATGAATATAGATAAAGAGATTATTACTTTAGCAAGGCAATAGCATATAGTACTAAAGAGAGCTGCTTTTACAAAAAGAATAGATAAAGTTCAGTTAGTGCTAGATAGAGAGCAAAATACAAGAAATATATAACAAAAAATAGTAAATGAAATAATAAACGAGGTAGAAATGCAAATAGAAGTACTGTTACCAACAAAAACAGGAATTACTATACAAGTAGAAGCCCCAAAAGACTCAAAACAACTTATACTTCCTTAAAATGAAACTAATGATACATCAAAAGAAATAAAAATGAATGAGATAGCAGAAACTATAGAAGATATTCAGCTAGTAGAAAGTAGTATAGAAATTTGCCTATTAAAAGATAAGATAGAAGAACAACTAGAAAGATTAGTTGAAGTAGCAAAATTAAAATATGGTAATATATTATTAGAATATAGCTTATAGGTACTGAAACCAGAATTATGCAAAAACAAAGGAGAGATTAAGGCAAAAGTAGCTGCAGTTAAAATAATAGAGATAATGCAGAACAAAGAGAAAAGTCAATTAGATAGTTATTAAGAGGAAACAAATATATCAAAGCAATTCAAGAAAAATTTGCAAATGGAAATCAATAGTACATTATTTACTTTGACTGCAAGAAGAGATATGATAAGGCTAAATCAAAACTAGAAAAGAAGAAAGATGAATTCGACTAGCTGAATTTAATATTAGAAGAAAAAGTTGAGAAGAAAAGTTTAAAAAAGGAAGAAAAAGCTGTACACAACTCTAAAAAAGAAAAAGAAATAAGAGAAAATCAAGCAAAGCTCGAGCTTAAGAAAATACAAAAGAGAAGAGCTACTCTATACAACCAAGTTAAAGAAAGTGAATCTTTAACAAGCAGCAAGAATAGAAAAAGAAAGGAAGTTGTAATTGATCAAGCAACAGAAGACAAACTAGCTTTCAAAAAAGATAAAAGGAAAAAAAGAATATATAAGCAAGAAACTCTTGTTGAAAAGAGAGAAACTTCTGAAAAAACCAATATTCAAACAAAGAAGAAAGATTTTTCACTAAAACAGAATAAGTGATCATAGTATGGGATATACCTCACTATGTGACAAGATTATAGATCTTCTATGCAACTAGACATCTCAGACAAGTTAAAAATATTGAAATGATTAGAGAAGGATCAGGAAAAGTAAAAGCAGAAATACTTTTTGAAAAAAGAAACAGTTTGGTTTAAGAAATAGAAACCTAAGCTATTCCTCTTACAAATAATCTTTTAGTACGCATAATGCTAGGATCAAATAGAAGAGACCTACTAGAAAATCACAAGCAATTTATGCTAAAGTTATACAATATCTTACAAAATATAAATAAAGTATTGCTATTTAGACAGCTTAAGCATACTGAAGCAAAAGCAGTACATATCTTCAAAAACTCAAATAGAAACAACAAAAGCTATGCATTAGTTTCTTTTAAGAACCAGAGAAAAATGATACAAGCACAAAAATTTAGTATCAATTATTACAATACAAAGCTATTTTGAGAAATACTAGAAGTAGTTACAAGTGAAATATTGTAACAAACTGCTAACTCATACCCCAACTCTAAGTCATATAGGATCTAAAGTACTTGATTCTAAACCCAGTATCTTTGTATAACAAGTTATAAAAGGTAATCTCATACAAAACATATAAGGGTTACATTAGTTTCATTTATTATTTATAA
>CAJVPM010001151.1:0-13043 GCA_910592325.1 Scutellospora calospora | reverse complement strand
TTTATTAATCATACTGTAACTATTTAGTAACTTAATTATAACTACATCTTCATAAAAATATTACTTTCTGTAAAGTAATTAGCTTTATAATCAAAAAAATCAGACTATATTAAATTTTTAATATGTATAATAATTAGCTTAATAATAAAAATTGGTCTATATTCAACTCTTATAATAATAATAAATATATTATAATTAACTTTATAAAAAAAAATTGAAGTATATTCTGACTTTAAATTAAGTATTAAATTAAAGTATATTATTATAATATAAAAAAAATTATATTATATTTAACTTCAAATAAAAGTATTCAATTAAAGCATATCATATAGAGTATAATAGAAAAAAATTTTTTTTATAAATATATACTAATTGTGTAAAGAAATAATTATAATATATTAATTTATAAATCATCAAATTTATAACTTATAAAAATGTTACAAAAACAAAGTGTTAACGTTATTTTAAAAACTATTGACTAAGACTCATCTTATCAATATAAACTTTTGATTACTAAACTATTTACTTTAACTCAAAGAATATATATGAGAGTTAAATGCTATTGCAAAAAATATAATAGCAAGTTAGTTGATCTTCATACTAAAAATAGATACTCTTTAACTACTAGCTAGCAAAGACAACAACTAACTTTAGATTTAAATGAGTTGAGACAATCAACTCAAATGATTTTAATAACTTTAGAATTAAGTAGTCTAAGTCAATTGACTATTAATTTATAATCAGATGTAGATAAAATTCTATCTAAGTATAATAATGAATTGCTATCTAGTTTTGATATTAAGAACTTAATATTTTTACCAAAAAAATATTACTAAATATCAAGTGCTAAAATGAATATTTCTAATATAGAAAAACTAGCTATATCTTCAGTAGATAAAAATAGTGATAATAATATTATATTAAATTATAATGATAATAATATATTATTATCTAAAAAAGAATCAACTAAAGATATTCTATATAGCAATATTAATGAATTCAAAAATTATTTAGTACTAAATATTAATTATGAAGAAGAAAATTCTCAATTTGATTTTAGATTATTTTCTGATTATGAAAATATATTAATTTGGCTATTAAAATTTCAAAGTGATTTTAAAATATCTGAAGGTACTACTAAAGCTTTAGTTAAATTTATTCATCAAATTTTATATAAGTTTGGTAATAAAGATCTATTTAAAAATTTTCTAAATTTAATATATATACTTAGAAAATATTTTAAATTTGATAATAATTTTATAATATATTTAGTTTGTCTGAATTGTAACAAATTATATAACAAAAATGATATTGTTAATTCACAAGATAATGAATAATTTTCAGTAAAAAAAATATAACTATATCAAATTTCTAAATATAATTTAATTTAGACAAATAATTACATGTAATTCAGCCTTAGCAATACAAAATCAGTATTTAAATAGCAAAACTATTAATAAACTAATTTTACTTTATTCTTTTGCAAATATCAAAAGCCAACTTGCAAAAATATATATGCATTCTAATTTTAAAAAATTATATTAAAAAAATAGACTTGTTATACTATTTCTGAAGGCATTATTTCTGATATTTATAATAGTCAAGTTTGAAAAGAATTTGCTGATAAAGAATTGATTAGTAACAAATTTTTACTCTAGAATTAGCAGATACATATCTTGGCTTTATATTAAATTTGAACTAGTTTTAGCTATTTGAAAGAACTTAGTACAGTATTAGTATAATTTATATAGCTATTTCTAATTTGCCAAGAGAACTTAGGTTTAAATCTGAAAATATAATAATTCTTAGTATTTTATCTAGTCTAAATAAAGTTCATATATACTGTATTAACTACTATCTTATACTAATTGTTGATAAACTATACCAATTTTGTGATAGTATTCAAATTTCAACTTAAGAAAACCTATCTAAAAAGATAATTTGAGTAGTATTAATCTTATACTTATATAATATATCTGCAGTTTAAAAGTTTTGTAGCTATACTTCAGTATTAGTAATCTGTTATTATTGTAAAAAACAGACATAGTTTGAAGATAGGTATCACTATTTTAGAAGTATAAAGGATATTGATACTTGGTTTATTAAATATGACTTAGCTTAATATCGACAAGATACAAAACAATAGTGAAGATGTTATACTAAATTAAGTAGAATATTATATGAAAAACTTACTTGTATTTAGTAGTTTGAGTTATTTCAATTGCTATATTTTAATTTAATTCAATTTTTGGCTATTAATCTAATATATTATCTATTTTTAGATATTGCAAAATAGATTATAAAACAATTATAAGTCGATTATAGAAAGTTAGATAATAAACAATTAAAGCAAATTCAAAAAAAGGTTTAGAAATTTAAGTTCTATCTAATATTAGCTAAATCCTAAAAAAGGTAGACTGTGGTAAAGGATTTACTAATTTTATTACTAATAAATAGAAACATTCATCTTAATTTATACAATACCTTGTTTGTAAGATCATCTTTTAGCTTCATTTCAAAGGATTCTTACAAATTTTGTATGAATTTGTTTATTATTATTATTATTATTAAGGTAACTTATATTGCTAAGTAAATTTTATTAGTTTGATATATGAGATTATATATAGGTAATCCTCTATAGTTTGTAATTACATGAAGAGTATATAATAAGCTATACATACAACTTTAGTCATAGTCTAATTTAAATAATCTACTACATAGGTGATAGACTACCTAATTAGTTCTATACTATGCTACTATACTTGTAACCTACTTGTGAATTACCTATTTAAATACTTTATTCAACTAACCTATACTGTTACAAACTAATATTACTATAACATCTAATCACTTAAGCCAGCTAGCTTATTACAGATCCATTTACTGACTTCAGCTTAGGTTTTCTTAAGATGCATATTACTCAACATATTGTGAGTATATAGAGCTCTAGTTAATCTTAAAGTATATCTATTAGTATAGTCTGTGCTTATTTTATGAATTTATCTAGCTTAGATCTTTGTAATATTCATACAATTCTAGCTCTCTACTAGTTTTCTGTTTGCTAATCTCTTCAGATGTTTTATGAAGTAGATCCTTCTAATTTAGTTAGCTACTAAGCCAAATTAGTATTGCTAATTCTCTTTGTAGAACAGACTTATTTGCAACTAACTTGATCTATATTTTCAGAGCAACAGTTTCTTTTTGAATTAAGTGTTAGCTAATATAAATATCAAAAGCTATACTACTTCACTAACTCAGAATTTTTACCATACAGATTTTCTGTTTATAGATCCTATTAAGATTTATTCATATAATATTATATTATACTCCTGATATTCAAATAATATTGATGCAATGAGATTTACAAGGTTACAATCTCAGAAATAAATAGGTTTACTGTAAGTTAAATACAAAGATCCAGATAATTATTCAAAAATATTAATAGTGAGATTTGAACTCTAGACCTCTTATATAGTAGTCTAGTAACCTAACTACTATACTAAGATTACTAGTTCTTTATATAAATTTGTATAATTCAGTTTGCTAAATTATTGATATAGCTGTTTTAGAAGAAATACATAATCATTTATTCTTCTTATTAAACAAATTGAAGATGAATATAATAAAAAATAAATTATACTGAATATTCATCTAGTATTCTATATTAATTAATACTATCTTGACTATAGACTACTTTATGTATTCTGACACTTCTTATTTGAATAGATAAATAGCTATCTTAGTTCACTTCTAAATAGTTATTAGAAAATTGAATTAGAATTAATATGCTAGCTTATATAAGACTTTATAGTTAATAGTCTAATTAATTAAGCAAGTACTAAAGAATAGTTTGATTTTCTTCTAATAAAAAAAACAATTAGAAGCTTAGCATTATCAGACTAGTTTGAAACTAATGAATTATGAAAGTTTTTTCAAATATCAAAGAGTATTAAAACAAGTTCAGCTAGTAATATTAAAAACATTACTAGTGAATTTTTAAATCCTTCAAAAATTCATATAATAATATCTAATGAGTTGTTAAATATCTTATTAGATTTTTATTCAGCTATCTATCTTGAATATTCATTCCAAATACTATTCAGTAATATTAAGATGAAAATTTGATATTAATTCATCTATTTGGAGACTAATTTAGTTATCTATAAATTGGTTCTGAAGTATTTGTGTTAACTATATTAATTCAGCATATAAGAAACTTCTTTATAATAGCAAATTTTCTTAATTAAGTTAGAGTTTTTTATAATACATATATTGGCCAAATACAATTTTTTATTTTATTTTTTTTATTTTTATTTTTTTATTATAGAAGATTTATTAAAAGTTTTTTAACAATAGCTTGACCTTTGAACTAACTATTACATAAGGATACTTCTTACAAATAGAATGACAATTGTCAAAAAGTATTTAAAGAATTAAAATATAGATTAGTAACAGCTCTTATATTAATCTATTCTAATTATAAAGAAGAATTTATTTTTGCTACTAATATCTCTTCTGATAGATATAGAGCTACTCTTAGTTAAATCTCTAATAATAGAAAAAAACATCTAGTTGCTTATATAAGCAAAAGTTTGAAAAAAGAGAAAATAAACTATAGTGCTACTAAACTTGAATATGTTGCTATAGTATGAGCTATAGACTATTTTTACAAATACTTAGAAACTCACTACTTTACTCTAATTACTGACTATTCAGCTCTTTAATAGTTAAAATTCACTTTATCTAAAAGAAAATTAGAATAATGAATAATAAAACTACAATCTTATAACTTTACTATAATATATAAATCTAGATGAAAACACTCTAATATTAATAGCTTCTTAAGATTACTGAACCAAATATATCTTATCTCTATTTTTAAAATATGAATTTAAACTAATATCAAAATTTAGTAAAATATTTAGAAACAGATGAACTTCTTTTTGACTTAATGGACTTTAAAAAACAGATACTTCTTAGACAATTTAGATACTATAAACTTGAAAATAAATTGCTATGCAAAAAGAATAAAAAAGACCTAGACAAATTTATTCGAGTAATAAAATAAATTGACAAGCAGAACTAGTTCTCTATATGATGTATAGATACTTAACAAATAGATATCTAAAAATAGATGCAATGTATTATAAAATATATATATATATATTTTTTTTTTTTTATTACTTAAGTGATCTTGCCCTTCATTTTATTAGAAGAAATATTAAAAAATATTTAGACAGATACATAATAAAAGAAAAAAAAAAACTATTCTACTTTTAAAACTACTCTTTTTATTGCAATTCTGAACTTACTCAGCTGTCTAAAAGATGCCCAAGTGCAATCTACCACAGCAGTATTTTCTTGCTAAGACTAAACATATGTTTAAATATACCCGTTTAGACTCTATCAAAAGAAGGCTACTACTAGCCTATTATATTATAAAATATTTAAAAGATATTATTAGGATTAGATATATAAAAATATACAAAATTATATTTAATCATATGAAATATACCAAAAAAGATGAAAAAAAAGAACCTCTTCATTCTATTCAAATTAGATATACTTTTGAATATATAGGAATTGACTTAGTAGAATCTCTCTTAATAACAAAACAAAACAATTGCTATATTATAATTGCTACTAACTATTTAATTAGATAGCTAGAAGCAAAATTAGTACCAAATGCAGATTCTGAAATATTAGCAAAGTTTATTTTTAAAGAAATAGTTTATAGACATAGTGTATCTAAAATGATACTCTCTGATAATAGAAGAAATTTTACTAGTAAAACAGTAAGAATATTATATAAAAAGTTCTTAATTAAATATATATTCTTTTCTCTTTATTATTCTCAAACTAATAGAATAGTTAAACAATTAAATAGAATACTTTGTAGTTCTCTTGCAAAAGTAAAAGAAAAAGACAAAGATTGAAATATACATATACTAGCTATAATATTTGCATATAGTACCAAAAGACATGCAACTACTAGATATATTCTTTTTCAACTAGTATATAGCTGACAAGCTATACTTCTAATTAAAATAGTTATACTAATCAAACTAGATGAAACAGATGAAAAAATAAACTTAGAAGATAGTATTCTATATAGAGCATTCAAATTAATAAATGAATTACTATACAAATATAATAAAGCTTAAAAGAATATAGAAAAATCTCAACAGAAACAGAAAGTTAGATTTGATTCAAAGATTCATACTGAAGAATTTGAAATTAGTAACAAAGTATAGATTTAAAGAAAAGATCTTGAAAACTCTCACTCTGCAAAATTTGAAGAAAAATGAATAAGAGCTTTTATTATTCAATTAAAATTAAATAATAAATCTTACAAACTCAGAACTAATGAAAGAAAAATATTATTAAAATATTATAATAGTAACAGATTAGTAAAATATTATGAAAAACAGAACTAACAACCTGTAATTATAATAGAAAATTAAATAATTTTTAGAGAAAATTCTTGAAATACTATAAAACTTATTTTAGAATCAGATTTAATTTGTATAATATTAAAAATTTTCTTTTATATCATATTAAAACTTATAAATAAATACTTTCTTCTTTATTTTTCCTAAATTTAAAAAAACCTTAAAATTCTCTTTCTTTAAAAATTACTTTTTTAACAAAACTTAAAATGAACTCTACAATTACTCAACAAATACAACTTGAAACTTTGAATGTATTGAATAATTTTATTAGTCAATAGAATAAAGATTTGATCTTTTTAACTTTTTTTTTATTAATTACAGAAACTTAATTTTCTTTAATTAATAGAAAATTAATAGAAACTCTACCTTCAGATGAAAATAACTAGAATGATATTAATTTAAAAATCCTGCTCTTAACAGAACCAGACTTCTTTGAACAACTTCTTGCTGAAATTAACTTTGACCTATTCTATTTTAATAAAGAAATAACTAAAGAAACAACTTCTTTGATAGAAAATATTGCTTCTTTAAATAGTTGCAATTTAGAAACAGGACAAAAAAGCTCTTCTTTTATAACTTTAATCTCTTCTCAAGAAGATATTTGAATAAAAATTTAAATAATTTTACTACAAATCATAATAAACCTCTAATTAGAATCAGCTCTTTCTCTTCATCTCTCTTTAAGAACTAACTAAATAAAATAATTTTAAGACTTCAAAATAGAACTTAAACAAAGAATTAGAAAAAGCAGAATTAGAACTCTTGAAGTCTGCTATTATTTGAAAATATTAAAAAAGACCTATAGTAATTATTTCTTGAAGCTTAAGAAATTAACCAGACTTTTCAAAACAAAATAGACTAATGAAAAGCAAATATGATCTTAATAGGAGCTGAACAGATCTCTAAACTCTTTACTCTTTGTAAAAAAGAAAAGTTATACTCTACTAAGTATATTTTAAGCAGTTTATATTACTTAACAAATAACAACTTTATAGCTCTTTTTAAAGTATTAAAAAACTTACAAAGTTCATTTTGAATAGGATAGAAATATTATCAAATGAGTTTTAATATTTTATCTTTATTTTTATATTTATTAATTAGTTATTCTTTATTTGTATTTTATAAATTATCTTATAAGTTAGCAATATCTTTAGATAGGATTATTAGAATCAGAATAGTCTCATGATTATAATGAGCTATAATTTGTAGGAATTAGATTAATAGTTATTGAGTTATTAGCATTTAGAAATCTCTATTAATATTTAACTATGCTTAACTATGCTTAATTATATTTAATTACATTTGATAACATTTAACTATACTTGATAACTTTAACTATATTTAATAATATTTAACTATGTTTGAAGATATTTAGCTATGTTTAAAGATATTTAGAAAAAGATATAAAAACTCTGCCTTTTTTCCTTTCTGTTAAAGTTAGGTTTGTCCTTTATAATCTTTTTAATATTAGAATTCTCTTAGTACAAATATTAATAGATAGTCTTGTATTATTATTATTGTATTGTAAATAAAGAATACTTTTTGCTTTAATATAATCTTTCTAATGAATCACCTTTGTGAAATAATATCTTACTTTGACACTATTGAAAGTTCTTTTTCCATATCTTATTTTACTTATGATATACTAAGAAGGCTATACTACTTGTATTACTACTTAGAATACAACTTTAGATTGTTATAAACCTAGTTATTTAAGATATGCCTTTATGTAGTAACTAGGATAAGTAAGCTTTTAGCTGAAACCAAAGTAACTATTTTATTTTGTTTACAGATCAATTTAGATAAATTCAAACTTTTTTTTTATTAATTTTTTAATTTAGACTATACAAACTTAATAAATCAGTTTTTATAACATAAATTTTCAAAATAACCTGGCAACTTAGCTTTTAATTTCAAAAAATTTTATATATAAAAAATATAAAATTTATTATAGATTTTATAAAAAAACTCACTCAGATAGTAAGTATACTTTAAAAATTTTTTTTTAGAGTTTTGTAAATTTTGATTTAGCTAGGTTATGAAAACTGATTAATTAATTTTATTTAACTTTACTAACTCTAATAAGTATTTTTTTTTAGTTTTTTTTTTAGTATCATTTTAATTATAGTTATTGTTTGCTATTTCATTAGTTGAGCTATCATTATAAGAGTTACTGTTAATAAAGTCATTATTATTAGAGTTGCTGTTGTATAGATTAAAGACTTTCATCATTTCAGTAGTATTAGTAAACTTTCATTATTTCAGTATTATTAGTGAAGATTTCAGACTTCATATTCTTAATATTTTTACTGAACATATTTGCTTTAGCTATCTTAGATATTTAGTTTATCTAATTGGTTGATACAAATTAATTACTAGTATTACTATTTATGTTTAATGCAATTCTAATTCATTAGTTCAATTGAAATTGTTTTTAGATTGTTTAACTGCATATTTACATTTATAATATATTTTTATTAGCATTATTAAATTACTGTGTACATAATTTAAAGAGTTTAATATCAATTTTTGAAAAATTAATTTAACAATAAACTTTATTTTTTAATATACGAACTAGTTATATATTCATTTGGTAGTGTACTTAGCAAGTGTTATAGTGAAAGTATTAGAACCAGACTATAGTAAATTTAAAGCATGAATTTAGCTTTAGCAAAATATAAATTCAAATTTTGGCGATTACATTTATTATATTTGAATTGGTTAATATCAGCTTTATTTTATACAAATAAACATCAATAAAATTTACTTAATTTATTTTTCATACTTATTTTAATAAGTTTATTAAATAGTATCATCTCTTTTAAAGATATTAACAGATTTTTAAAGATTGTTACAAAGTTAAAGAAACTAGTGATCTTTTTTTCTATGAATTATATAAAGCTGAAGACTTTATAATTACAGTATTTGAATTTATGATAACTTTCCAAATTTATAGTAGTATTCAAATATTTTTGTGACAGAAATCTATAATAGAGTTTTTCCAGTTCTTTTAATACGTACAAGCTAACTGATATTATCATTATACATAACAAAATTACATCTGTAAATTCTCTAAAAATTTGTTCATAGGTAGGCAGAAGTTCGTCTGATTGACTAATAAATTCAATTTAATTTTACATTGTTTATATAGTTTAGAGTATTTTTTAGAAAACTAATCATAATGAAACAAAAAAAAAAGTTTTCATTAGAACTGTAGGACTCTATAGCCAAAAATAAGATTGAATTCTCGTCCGTTTAAAAAAGTTAGTATTTATACTAATTAATTAAATGTCAATTTTATGTAGATCTCTATAATTAAACAGGGTGCCAATTTTCTAGAAGTGACTTGGAGCACCATAGTAATAACTTCTCAAAACCTGATAAAATCAACTTATTATTAAGCTTAAACGGACGAGAACTAGATCTTATTTTTGACTATAGAGTCCTACAGCTCTAATGAAACCTTCTACGTAAACGTACTCGAATCAGGTAACACAAACCTTAAATAGGTTAAAGGTCCGTGAAGCTTATACTTGTATTAAGCAAATCAACCAATCAGCAAACGAGTCGCGGCCCATTTAGAACAAATTATTAACCAATAGAAAATCATTATTGAATGTAACATTAAAAATATGTCATACGATAAGAAATTTCTTTCATCGGAGTTTAATGTAGCATATATATTGGCGCACTAAGATTTTACTATTAATACTCCCAACTTATTATTTACAAGTTACATTTCTTCAGTAAAATAGAAGTTAGAACATTTTAAAAATGTTTATAATAATGTTATAATGGTAAAATAATCTTATGATTATATCACATGAACAATAATTAAATTGTTAATTTTAACCAGTCGGAATTCTTCCAATTAACTGTGGATATAATTGGCTGTATACCAATTCACTTTATAGAGTATTTATATTACTGTATTAATCAAATTTTTTGTACTCCGATGAACGCCTAACTATTATATAATACTTCTACGTATTAAATTTTTAATAACGTATGCAATAGAGAATTAAATTCTTTTATTGTTCATAAAATGGAAGTGAAAATTCTTGAAAAACTTTCATTAGATTATATTGAACTTCTTAATGATAAAGAAGATTTTAATGTAATTATTAATGTTGGAAAATCTCCTGATGTCAAAATTTTCCATGCACATTCTGCAGTTTTAAGATATCGGTCATCATATTTTCGTAATATGCTACAAAATATCAATAAAGATGATAATAACATTAAAACGATTAATTTGAATAACGTTACTATTCAAGAATTTGATGTTATTATTAAGTAAGTATTATTTGATTTATAATTTTAAAAATATATAAATTAACAACTATTAATTTAATGAATTTAATTATAATAAAAGGTACATATATGGCGGTGTTACTTTATCAGAAAATTTTGATACATCATTTGTTTTTGAGCTCATGATTATTGCTTGCGAATTTCTTCTTGATGAATTGGCTAAATATCTTGAAAATTATTTAATTGAAACAAAAGCTCATTGGCTTCGTTTACATTTTGCGCATGTTTATCAAAAAAGTTTTAAAAGTAATATTCTTCAAGAATTACAAACATGGTGTAATAATATTGTGGTAAAGTATCCTGATAAGACTTTTGGGTCAGAAGATTTTGTCACACTTCAAGAAAATGCATTAGTTTCACTTATCAGTAGAGATGATTTACAAATGGAAGAGATAAAGATTTGGAATTATGTCATAAAATGGGGAATTGCTCATATTCCAGGCTTACCGTCCGATTCTAATAATTGGACTAATGATAATTTTTTAGCCTTAAAAACTACACTAAAAAACTGCTTACCTCTTATTAGATATTTCCAAATATCTGGATATGATATTATTAATTATGTATATCCATATAAACAAATTCTTGAAAAAAGTCTTTGGAAAGATATAAATTTACGATTATTTTCTCCAAATAAATCTATATCATCAAAAATTCTTCCATCTCGGACTACCGTAGTACAAACATTACCGCCTAGAATAAAAGAATCATTTTCAACAGTAATTAGTGAAGTACATGCAGCAGAAATTTCTTCATGGATTGATAAAAAATCAGATACATATTCAGTAGAAAATAATCCTTATGAATTTAAATTACTTCTTCGTGGTAGCAAAGATGGTTTTACTAATGATTCATTTTGGAATTTATGCAATAAGAAAGCAAATATCGTAGTAGTTATGAAAGTTAAAGATACTGATGAAATTCTTGGTGGATATAATCCTATTGGTTGGGACAAGCGAGTTGAAGGCCATTTTTATAAGAGTTGCAATGATAGCTTTATTTTTTCATTGAAAAATGGCACCATCCTAAACTCTGTGTTAAGTCTTGTGAATAAACCACAATTGGCAATTTATTGTAATTCTAGTTATGGTCCAGCTTTTACTGGTGGACTTTTTATGAAAAATGAATTTAATGAAAATAAATCGTGTTTTTGTCATTATAGATCTAGCAATATTATATATGAATACCCAATAAGAAGTGTACCATCTTATTCGTATGATTATTCATATTTTTCGATAGAGGAATATGAAATATTCCAGATTCATAAATAAGCTTTATAGGTTTTTATAGCTTAAATTTTACTTTATTTAAATTCCATTAAGAGTAAGATAAATTAAAAGAAAAAATTCAACTATTTTGATATCTCATTTAACTTATTTGCTATTTTGCTTTACGATACCAATTTGTTGAATATCATTTTATTTCCAATTTCATTCTTATAATATGGAGTGAGTCAATAAAATACACCAAATTTTTTCTAAGTAAATTTTTTGAAACTTTAAACAAAAATAACTTAACAAAAATTTTTTTAGATTATTCTAAAATCTTATAAAATTTATTTATTAAATTTGAATAAATTTTTGTCAAGTAATTTTTTGTTTAAGTTTCACTAGAAAGATTTGTGCGTTTTTTATTGACTCACTTCCATATCTGACTTTAACAATTGCCGAAAGTTTCATAACGATGAATTATGGTTTTAAATAAGCTTATTTTAATGACTGCCCTAGAAAATTCAGCGGGCCAATAAAATTGCAAGATCCGAAAAGCACTTTTTAAAAAAAAAAACTGGCTAAAACTTTAACTATTAAATCACCTCTCGCCCATAAAATAAGTGGCGTAACTGACGCAATATATATTACATCTTCATATAAATAGATTACTACTAGATTATATATTATTGAATCTTTCTTCATACTCATTTTGTTTAATTGAACTATTTTTTTCTTGATTAAATATTCAATAACGATCTGTACATTTTTAATAAACACAAGTTCATAGACTAGCATTTTTAAATAAAAAATAGGTTTAACTTCTAAGAGAAGTGTACTGCGTACATACCTTATTAACCAGTTTAAAATCTGTAGCATAGTCAACATATTATAATACTAATAAACTTATAATATAAACTACTTTTAATACTAAGAAAAAATACTTATTAGTACATATATATATATCATTTCAGGGGTTCCTTAACAGAGGTTTTAATAATTCGGGTTTATCACGTGAATTTTATGATATTTTAGAAATTTATCCAATTAAATTTTAATAAATTCTAAA
>CAJVPM010001150.1:0-13045 GCA_910592325.1 Scutellospora calospora | reverse complement strand
TTTGTGTAGTGTCATTACTATTTATAGTAATTTGTGTGTCCTTGTTGTTATTGATAGTATTGGATATTCTATTTTTTCTCGCGATATAGTTGTTTACTGTAGTACTATGAGTCACATGTCGTACATCAGCCTTTTTTAACAGGGGTATGCTGTTTTGCCCACTTTTTGCAGTTTGGGAAATAGCGAGAGGGTTAAATCTTCGTTTCTTGATATTTAGTGAGTCTGGCTTTTGGTTTTTGTCACTGGATAGAAGTTTTGCTGCATCCTTACTTGTGCTAGCAAGATTGTAGTCATCTGTGGTAGACATTTGGTTAGTGTTATACTTCTGAATATAATCTGAAGTAGAGAGTTGAGCAAAAATATCCTCCGGAGGAGGAATATTCTCTTTGCTGTTGTTGTCTCTTTGCTTTCTCTTTATCTTGAGTTCTTGTAGAGCTTAGTAGTTGTGTTCTAGTATTTTTAGCCTTGTCAGGCCAGATTTTTAGTATATTTAGGTAGCAATTCTCTGTATTTTGTTGTTTTCCTTTTCTAAATTATTTGGTAAAATGATCTACGGGAAAGAGTTTTTTTTTTTATCTTAAAAAATTTCATTTTCAGCTAATTGTAATTTTATTAATTTCATTAATATATAAAATATAATACTTCTCTATTTATATATAGATATATAAATCTTAAATAAATAAATATCAAGATATAAAACTCTTTCTTTAAACTGTAAAAAAAAATGATAAACAGTTTAATATATATGTTTATTTCAATATTCTTATATTTCAGTTTCTAACTAATTTTCAAAGATCTTTTCTTAAAGTATATAAACCTTAATTTAACAAGTAGTATAAAAATTTCTTTAAGATTTATAGTCACTAATTTTTTCAAATTAATAAAGAAAAAATCTATAATTATTTTAAATATCAAATTGTATAACAATTTGCAAAGTCTTATAAGAAAGTATTACTACTTTATTGGATATAAGTTATTCACTAATTAAAAAAGCAGGTTCTATAGTATAGAAACTCTTTAGACACTATATGAATATATGTATTTGTGAAGGGGAAATACTCGCTAAATAGAAGTTAAGCCAACTATATCCTATTCCTAAAAGAGGAGACTAGAATTTTAATTTATTTAATATGCGCTCAATAGTCTTGATCAAAACCTTTTATAAGACTGTAGTAAGAGTAGTAACTCAGAGACTAAACAGAATCATAGCAGAATATAATATGTTAGAGAGACCAAATTATGCAGAACTGTTAGACAATAGTACAGCAAGTCTAGTTCATATAATAAATATTCTAGAAGATGCAAGGCAAAAAAATAATGAACTATAGATTTTGTTTCAAGATATGCATAAAGCATTTGATTCAGTAGGCCTAAAAATACTTAAAAGATCACTAGAAAGAATAAGATTACTAAAAAAAATAACTAGTTTTATCCTGAGTCTCTATGAAAAAAGGAAAATTAAAGTTATAACAAACTTCAGTCTTACAAGAGAATTTGAAACTAAAGATAGTCTTGATTAAGGCAAAGTAATTTCAGCTCTAGTCTGGTATATTTTTTATGACCCACTACTCTGTTTAGTTTAAGAAACAAAAAATTTAGATTACAAAATGATAACAAAGTGGCTAACAAATATTATATATAATCTAACTAAAGAAATATTCTATTGACAAGTAGTTTTGGCTTATGTAAATAATATTACTTGAATTGCTAAGTCTCAAGAGGAGCTATAAGAAATTATTGATATCTCTAATAAGTTCTATATAATAAATGATATCAAGATTAATAGCAAGAAATCAAAGCTCATAGTATTAAATATTAACAAAAAGAAGTATAGAAGCAAAGACCAATTAGTTATTGTTATAGGCAAGAACCAAAACAAGATTTATGTAAAAAAAGAACCTGATTTAGCAAGACATCTAGGAGTTTGAATCACAAGCAAAGGAAAGCTAAGCCTGAACCTAAATATAATAAGAAATGAAGTTAGCAGAATATGCAAAGCAATTAAATAGAAGAAAGCATCTGCAAGTTAGCTAATATATCTAAACAATAGTATGCTCCTACTAAATATTGAATACAGGCTGCAAACAATATTCTTTAGTAAGGCTATCTGTAACAATTTGTGAAGACAGATCGGATCTTAATTAAGAACAAATTAGAGTTAGCAAAGTCTACAGCAAACTCTATTTGTAGTTATATTAGCTTTATAGGTCTAAGATCGATATAGCAGAACCAACTCGTATACTACTTTACAGAACTAACTTATATATAAACCAGCAGAAAGTATTAGGAAAAACCACTAGACTGAAAATTAAAGAAGAGTAGCTACAAAGAAAATATCTAAATAGCCTAATAAGTAAGATCTGTAAACCTAAGAAAACAGCACCTAAGTATAATTTAGCTTTAAAAATATTTCAAGAAACAGCTAAACTAGATATTGAGATAAAAGAACTATTTGAAGACTCAAGTTTACTAAATATGAAAGGACTCAAAATCGCAAATTTGCTAAGCAACAAAGAGGTATAAGCTTTCATAAATCAGATAAAATAAATTTTTTTACTCTTAAACAGCTAATAGACTACTCAAGAAGCCTGCTGTTAACCTAGCAACAATTAAAATATATAAGAGGCATCAAAAGAAAAGGATGTATACTGAGCTAGTTCACAAAACTAGAAGAAAAAACTATAAAAAAAAAAGACTCAAGAGAAATACATGACATATACAGAGTTGAAAGGACTAATAGAAATATAAACAAATTATAATCAAAGAAAATTTCAGAAGACAGAAGAAAGAAAGAATAGCTTATATTCAAGAAAGAAAGAAAATTACACTTAGACAAAACTATAAAGAAAACTAAGAAAAGATCAATAGCAACTTATTAGAAAGAAAATAAGAATGTTGTGAGAAGCTAGGCCTTTACTAAGTGTAATAGATACAATCTAGGAAGCTTTAATAATAATGATTGTATAATCAGTATTAATTATGAAGATTGGCATCAAGTAGTAGACATACAAAGAAAAAAAGAGAGAGACCTACTACTAGAAATATCTATAACAGTATGTACAGAATTTAAAGAAATAGTGAAAGATAGTAGCTTTAGACAAGAGTTATATATAGAAATTGTAGTGAATAGTCTTGAATCTGCAATTATTTAAAACTTAATAAGAGAAGAGTACTTAAAAAAAGATTTATTAGAAGTATATGAAAGATTAAAGGAAGGAAAGTAATTGAGTACTATACAGATGGAGCATTAGAAAGTAATAATAAAAGGGAGAATGCAGATAGAATAGGTATAGAATAAGTAGTTAGAGAAAAAGATATAGTAGATAGAAATATTAGTTTTAGTAATAGTCTAGAGAATTGGCCTTTCTCAATATATGCTAAGCTAGGAGCAATCTGGTACTATATAAAACTGAAGCATATATTTTCATAGATAGAAAAGCTGCAATAGAAGCCTTAAAAAAAGATAATACAAACAATAATATATGAAGCTGATTTAAGCTAAAAAACAGAAATATAATAAGCCAAATTCAAGGATGTTGTAAGGCAAAAGACTTAAATTTGATACTACATAAAGTTAAAAGTTATAGTAGAAACAAATAGAATGATCAAGCAAATAGATTAGCTAAGGAAGGAATAAAAAAACCTATAAGTCTCAATATCCAGAGACAATATTTAGTAATCTAATAGCTATACCTAAATAGAAAAGTCAAGTAATCAAAAAGCCTCTAAGATCTTTTATAAATATCATTCTAGCAATAGTATACAAAACAGAATAGGCAAATCTAAGTAAAATAGCAGAAATCATAGCTATAATCAGAATTCTAATTCTGATACAAATTTGAATTAGAAAATTATATAGGACTTGCTCAAAGAAATGCAAGACAAAAAATATATCAGCTTAAAAAAGAGCAAGTCTCTCATATTTCGTATAAAATGCATTAACAAGATTCTACCTACAAAAGATATCTGCTTTCAAAGAAATCCTAAGCTCTACAAAAGTCAAAGATATATAGCATATTTTCAAGAAGACAAAACTTTCTACTATTTGACAAAATATAAAATCTATTAAGAAATCTGAGAAAAACTCGAAAAAGAAACTATACAGCTAATAGTCTAGAAGCCTCAACAAAATTAGATCTAACATTAAGCGAGATTTCTCTTAAAGAAGCAATTTATAGTGCAAATTTAGAAGAAAAAATGAAAAACAAAAAGATGCACCTAAGAGAACTCACAAGTATTAAGTAGCTCACAAGCTTAAGCAAAGTAACTCAGTCAAGAAAGAAGACAAGCAGAATCTTGGTCAGCTTTGTAAAACACTTTTAGGAGTATTTTTTTGAATATCTGTAGAAATTCTAGTGCGAAGTTATGATTGAATGTGAAAAAAATAACCAAATCATAACTAAGAATAAAAGAAGAAAAAATGAAGCAAAAAAGAAAATGAGAACAAAGAAAATGCTTAACCTAGTAATGTAGAAAAAGAAAGAATAAAAGAAAAAGAAGAGAAAATACAGAAAGAGATATTAGAAAGGGTTGACACATGGGTAAGAACAGGAAAAAAAGAAGGATAGTTAAAAATTAAAACAAAATAAGGTGATTTTGATATAGGCTAGTAGTAGCCTCTCATAGACCAGAAGCCTAGAATCTGTACTTGCAAACTAAAGTCTCTACAAGAAAAATTGTTGCTATAGCAAATTATACTTAGATATTTTAAAGTAGCTAAGTGAGTTCTGAATAGTTGAAGGAAGGTATCTTATTATATCTTAGATAGTAATTTACTTTGTAGTATATATAAGCTTTTCCTTAATAAAATGATAGGCAAGATCGTCAAAAAAAAAAAAAAGTATTACTACTTTATTACAATATTAAAAAGATTTATTTTTTATAAGATTATTCTTAAAAAATTACAAAATTATTACTATTCTATATTTATATATGTAATCATATAAAAGAAAATCTATACAAATGAGTATACAAAACTCTTTCTCGTACATCAATTTTTATATAAAATAAACTAAAAAAAGGGAAAAGTTCACAAAAAACTACTAACAAAATTTTACTTATACAATAAATAACTAGTCACAACAAGTCCAATATACTCCTATCACAAAATAACAATAAAGAAAAAAAGAAACAAAAATATTACAACTGCGAAATTAGTAACCTCTATTAATAAGTTGCTGACTATATTAGCAACATACTCTCTCGATAATACTACTTCTAGTTATCACAACAATCTCTATACTGAAGACAATTCAGACAATGACCAATACAATAACGGACATCAAAAAAAGAAAAAAAAAGAAGACAGAAAAGATAATGAGACAAATACTACTGAAAGAAAAAACTCAAATATCATCGAAGAAAATAATCAAAAAAGTGAACAATCTAGTTTACCTGTAACAAACACAACACCAATAGCACATGATTAGCTACAAAAACAACAAACCAAATCAGATCATGCATCTAACATAGATTCTGCAGATGAATTTCTTAATTTAGAAATAGAGCAGGCTGAAATACAACAAACAATAACTGCACCTCATGACCTATTGCAGAGCACTGATTTGATTATAGATAATGAGTCAACTGGAACTATTACAGAAATTCTCATATCCCAATGAAGCTATAGCTAAGCCTTAATAGGAATATAAGAACTAAGGTGAACTCCTCATTCTAATTTAACTAAACTTATTAAGGACTAGATATAGCAAACTCATCAAGCCTTATCAATTCTTAAAGATCAGCTTTTCAACAAACAACTCTGGAACAACTAAGAAATTGTAAATGCTTTCTCTAGTCTAGATAAAATTAAAGAATTAGTTCAATATAAGCTCTAAACAAAACCTACAGAAAACTCAATTCTACTAGCAATTAATACAAAATTATATTATCAAGATAAAGCCTTTTTCTGGTCCTTTACAAGATGATATAATGCTTATCCTCCTTATCAAATAGAATACCAACAACTTCTAAATGCTGCAATCGAGAGATATAAATTGCAACATAATACAATTATAATTAATAACAACAACAAAGAACAGATCTCAGATATGCTAAGAAAAAAGATTGCAATAGACTTCTAGACTAATGAGAACTTCTTTCTTCTTGATGCTCATGAAATTACTTAATATATCTTATATATTATAGGCTTTGCGAAGATACTAATTAAACAAAACTTCAAGTTTCTGAAAGAAGAAATTCATAAACTACAAACTGCTTTGCTTCAAACTCTACTATCTATACTAGTTGATATACTAGAGAATATTAGAGCATGTCTACTATTCTCCTTGCTAATTGCAAATCGAAGAAGTATACATGCAATAGTTGTAGCACTTTGTTGTATTTATATTTTTGAATATCTACCAGATGCTTATATTTCAGATACAAGAACACAACTACCTGCATATCCACACTTATTAAATATGGAAACTAGAGACATGTTTCCAATCACTTTTCATGCAGAACTCAAAAACCTAAAGATATACAAACAACATCTTCAGGAATACTATTTGTTTTGTACTATTCCTCCAAACTATTTCAGTATGCCATTACCTAAACTACCTTTACTATTAACACTACAAGATCTGACTCCTAGACTTTGTATAATCTTTCTTTTTTACTCTAAAAATGCAGAACACTTCAAAGATCATATCTATCTGCTAAGACAAGAATATATCTTCAAAACACTACCTAATGATTATCTCATCAGCAAAAGACAACTTCTTACTAATCCTACATTACTACTCTTCTTAGAATAGTTTTCCTTTTCAATGGAAGATAGTGATACAGTTAAACAATTCTTAGATACTATTTCTCACTACTATGCTATACCTAATCCTCTTCATTAGCATATACTACAATTAATTATACAAACAAATCTGATCTTCTATAAAATCTAGAGCGAATCATAGAAGTAAACCTTACATTACTCATTTCTACTCCAAAGGAGCTTATAATTGCAGCAAGAGTACTTCATGAATTTTATCATTTTCATGTAATACTATCAGAATAGATAAATATATTTGAAAAATCTTCTAATTCACTTCTATTTAACAAGCAACTACCCAACTCTAATAAGAAAATAAACATCTTTATTTCTACTAAAGAACTACAATCTACTATTCACTTCTCAATTACAAATCAAGAAGATATTTCATTAGCAATCTAGTTGTTCTAACAATACTTTGAATTTAACAACTTGCTAAATTTCATCTTCAGTGTTCAAGATCTCTCTCCTCCTCAATGAGATCTCTTCAATAACCAATCTACAGATAATATTAATACAGATACAAACTCTATAATACTAGACGATAAAAAATCTTCTACTTATGAGTAACTCAATACATGAACTGAATCAGAGCACACCTAACAACATATCTAGTATAACAATACTACTTCTATCCTATTTGAAAAAATAAGAATTGTTACACATAATATTTAGGGACTGAATAATCCAACCTAACTACAACAATGAATCTCCTATTATGCAGAAGAAGACCTATATATTGTTTCAATTACAGAAATCAAACTAAAGCAATCTGACTAATCACTTACAAATCTATTATATAAAATCTTTACTTCTAATCATATTTCTACATCAACACAAAATAGAGAAGCAAGTCTTGGTACTACTCTAATAGTTCATAATTCTATTCAAAGCTATATTCATAATATTAGAACATATCTGAGAACAGCACTCTACTTAGATCTTTTTTTTCTAAGTAACAATAAGTGCCATATTATTTTAGTATATCTAGAGTTGTTAATAGAGTACTCCAAGCTATAATAAAATATATAAACCACTTCAGTTTGAAACTGGAGTAGTTTATATGTTTTATTATAGCTTGGAGTACTCTATTAACAACTCTAAGTATACCTATTATCTAATCATCTAGAGTTTCTTACTTATACACAATGACAGATAAACCTATGGGCAACTAAAGCTAAAAGAAAGAACTAGCATATTATAATTCTTGGCGATTTTAATTTACATATTCACTCTAACAAAAAACAATTTACTCTTTTAACTAATCTTTCTCATAATAATTATACTAACCTTCTACAATTTTATAATATAACAATATTTACATAGCAAAATAGTCGCTCTAGTTCTCAAATTAATAATATTTGGATCTTACCAAATTTACTTTTAGATTTTGACTCTCCTGATCTAATTAATACAACTGGAATCTTAGATAGTGATCATATGATTATACATACAACCTGGTATACAAACTTTTTACTCTCTGCTTCTAGGAAAAAAAGAAAAAAAAAGAAGATATATTTATATGACAAAATGACAACTGAAAACTGGGAAGAGTTTAGAAATAAAGTGAATTCTATATCTCAATTCACAGTACAAAGCCTAAATATTACAGATATCAGTACACTAAATAAGCATTGGCACAAGTAGTCAGCAGCTATTAAAGAAGCAACTAATATATATATTCCATCTACATTTACAAGACCCAAACCCCAGTATATACTATTGCTTAAAACTTCTAAACTACAAATAGTACTTAAGTATATTAACAAATGCCTTCATAGTTCAGTCTCAACTTTACTACCTATTGATATAACATATTGGTTAATATCTCTTAACAAATATATCGCAAAAGCAACTACACTATCTGGTATATCTATACCTCCCTCTAACACCTATATCAATTAGCTCACTTATTAATTCTGAATTTCAAACTTCATACTACAAGCAAATAATAAAAATCATAAGAGCTCTTAAAACAAATATATGGAAGAATTATAATACAGAAAGAATTTTAGAACAATCTGAACATATTCAATATTATATTCAATGTCATCAGAATGACTTTAAAAATAACATAACACATATGATAAATAGTATTCTCAAACAGAATACAGACAGTGTTAATTTTGAAAAAATAATTTCTTCAGATGCTATTATTACAGATTACTGAAAAATTAAAGAAGCTACTTATTTGTACTTTCAAAACTAAACAAAGATTAACTTATCAGATAATGAGGAATGGAAAAACTGAGAATCTTACTATGTTCTAAAATCAAATATACAAAATAATATCTACTCACTCTTAATGATACCAATTACAATAGAAGAACTACTACTAGTAATCTGAGCTACACCACTATATAAAGCTACTGAACCTCTGAGTATTTCAAATAAAATACTATGACAGTTATCACAAAAAACATTGCTATATCTACTTAATATTCTAAATACTTGTATACAACTAGAAAGCATACCAAATCAATAGTTAATATCAAATATCTAGCCAATCTCTAAAAAGGCTTGCTATGATTTTGATCTGAATTATACTGACTAATTGCTCTAATTAATCATACTTGTAAAGTTTTTACAAAAATACTCACTAACAGACTTACTAATATTCTTAATAGAAATAATATTCTTTTATCACAAAATTATGTAGCATTCCCTCTTCAATCAACTACTCAACTTATTTTACAACTAACAACAATTATTGAGCACGCTTCTACTACACAAAAGGAAATTTGGCTTCTATTACAAGATATGTCAAAGGCATTTGACTCAATACATATATCTACTCTTGCTAAAGCAATAGAACAAATAAAACTACTATTCTCCTTTATCAATATATTAATTTTTTGTTCTCCAACTGATTTAACCATGTTATTACCTCCTATAGTACTACAAATCGATACAATATTCAAGATGAGATAGATTAGGATGAAACAATTTTTTCACTACTATGGAAAATATACTATGACCCTCTAATATTACAAATACATAAAGAACATACTGGCTATTCAAGTACAATACCACTTCAACCAAATAATGCACTAGTATATATCTCAGTTATGGCATATATGGATGACTCTTTATAGGTAGCACTAACAAGATCTGAACTTCTACAAATTGTAGAGAAAGCAGAATCCTTCTATAGGTTTACTAGAATTAGAGTTAACCTTGTAAAATCTATTCTCGCAACTAACTCAACACTTGCAGACAAAACAATTAAACTCAATAATAAAATAATTACTGTGATAAAAAAGATAAACCATTTAAATATCTAGATGTCTGGTTCTCATTATCATACAATTCTGCAAAAAAACAGAAAATTATAATCTCTGAAGCAAAATTAAGCCTCAACAAACTCCAACATACACTTATAACTGAGAAACAAGCTATATATATAATTAATAGTATAATAATCCTAAAAATTACCTATCGATTATATAGTACCTTTTTATCACCTTCTCAACTTGCTTCACTCACTCATTCATATACTAATATAGTTAAAATAAAGCTAGATTATCATATAGAATACCAAACTCCTTTTTATATCATCTAGAAATATACTTGTTGATAAACTTATCTCAAGCCCAAAACTCTCACCTAACTATAACACTAATAAAAAACTTAAATCATACAACTTTCAAATCCTCTTTTCTCAAAATTTGATTACAACAACTTCAAGATTCTATGGTCTCAAATCTCTCTATTCTTATCCACAACCTAACTTTTTTCTACAACAGCTTCAAACATATACAGCTCAATTAATACTCATATCTTATTTCTCTAATATTCAACTTATAAAACACAAAAATAAAAATTGGCTAATCTCTTTGTCTCTAAAAGGAACTTCAATTAATCTACTACTAGAACTTTATTTACGTATAGCCTTTTTTAAACAAAAGCTAAATAACTACTTTATTTTTTGTATAGAACAATTTCTTAACTATAGTAACATGAAGCTTCTCGAGTAGCATAACTTTCACTATAATATTCAAAAAATTCCATATAAACAAACTCCTAAATAGTTCTCAGAAATACAAGAATTAATTAGCTCAATAGCTAATCCAACTACAACATATATTTATCCAAATCCATTTACTTTAACTAAATAGAAATCAAAGAAAAAAACTTGGATAATCACTTCAAATCTAATTATTGGTAAAACCAATCACTTTAACTAAAAAGTTACTACAATTTAATATTACTTTCATTCTTCAAACAATAAGCTACTAGCATGCTAGAGTTGTGAATTAAAAGATAATACTTTAAAAACAAAAAAATATTTTTTTCAATATAATACTAAAGATCTTTATACTATTCAGATTAACTCTCGTAGAAATCTCTATACAAATATAGATAATATTATCTTAGTACTAAAAAAAACTATACCAACATATACTTTAGTGAGTACCATAAAAAAACTAATTATACTATGATTATTAATAGCCTTTTCAATATTTTTACAAGAAATCTGGAACTCATTAATAGCAAGCAATAACTCTAAATGACAATGCTCACTATATATTACTATAAAACAACAAGATACTTTTTGTAAAAATCTTTTTTCAGCAACTTGTTCCACTACAAATCATAAAACTACTATCAGAGTTTATAATAGTAACTGGCCTAGCCAGCTACAAGCTTCACTAACTATGCTTTCTTTCTTTGCATCAACTTTTTTCCTGGGTACACATATAATAATTATAACTAATAATGCAAATTTGTTAAAATTGATTGAAGAAATCCAAAACATCTTACTATATAGACTAAGTATATTAGAAAAATTTAAATTTCCTTACATATTGTTTACAACAAGAGCAATAATACTCTCCTTAAATCTAATGCTATTGCTATACAAGGACCTTAGACATACAAACAAACCAGATCACATAATTGAATTGGAAATCATCCCTTATAAACATCTCTATAATTGTTACATTACATGTCTACTATCAACACTATGTATATACAATACTCATATAATACTCAAATATATATAGAAAATAACAAATAGTACTATCTGAGTAAATCAAAATAAAATTCAGCTATGGGCTCAAAGATTCAGAGATATTTGTTAGGCAAGTATATTAAACTATTTATCTTTTGATGAATGACTATTATCTCTGCATACTAATCCACAATACTCAAGGCTAAAAAATTTCAAAGTTAAAATAATCTCTGAAGAACTTCTAACTCACCTAACACTTCATCAATAAAACCCTTCCAAATATAAAAATTACCTATATATACACTGTAACTCTTCTTCTAAAACAATAGTATATCTACTTGCATACCTATATAACTCTTCATCAATTGACAGACTTCTCACTAATATAATAACAACATTAGCTACAGAAACAGAATTACCAATAACTAATCTTTCAAATTTCATCAGTGCCTTCAAATATCTCTATATTTAAAATGAAGTTCCTATTGGATTTATTACATCATCAACTTTAGCACCATTTGAAAGAGATCAACATAAAACTAAATATGTGGCACTACTATATTACTTAATTATTCGAACAATCTACAAAGAAATTTAGTTATCTTCTCGACAACTTATACATATATTAGCTTTAGTAACACTTACTCCATTACCTGCAATTATATACTCTTCTACTAATTTTGTTCCTACTTTGCAAATTGAAGTCAAGTTATATCAATATAATAGCAATAATCAACTGTCTATTGACCAGTTGTATGAAGACTAGAAGTCTATAGCCTTTCTAGCATAGCTTAGATTAAGAGTAAATTAGCTCTTATCCTACTTCCCTTATTCTTTTAAATATATATATACACGTATATGTATTCCTTTATTTGATAATAATAAAGAGTTAGAGGATAGACTTTGTTGTATAAAAAAAAAAAAAAAAAAAAAAAATCTATACAAATTACTTGTTTCTAGAATTGAACATAACTTTGATAATATAAATAAATACTATTTTAAAAAATCTTTTAAATACTTTTTTGCTATCAAATAGATTAATATTTTATTAGACTTAACTTTGTTTAACAAAGATCAAACTAATAAAGCCTTATTTTAATAATTTACTTCTTTTAAATTTTTTTTTTTTTTTTTTTTTTTTTTTTTATTAATACAATGCTATCAGCTGAAACTTTTATTGGTTATTTGATAGTAGATAATGATACATATTGTGAGGATATAACTAGTCATATGTACAACTTTAGATTATCTATTTAAGTAGTCCGCCTGAAGGTTCTACACTAGTTGCGATATCTAAAATCTATTTGAAGATTCCCTATTTAAAC
>CAJVPM010001149.1:0-13052 GCA_910592325.1 Scutellospora calospora | reverse complement strand
TAATTAATCAGGTTATTCAGAATACAAGAATTAGAGCAGAACTAAAAGAGAGACTAGAAGCAAATAGAGAAGAAAAAAAAATAGTCTTTTATACTGATAGCTTACTTGGTGAAGATACCAGAAATAAAATAAGAATGAGATTTAGTATAGTACAAATAGATAGTGCAAATAGTATAGTTTTTAATTATAAAAAAAGAATAGAAAACTGGTTCTCATCTACGCATGTGGAGCTTGTAGCTTGTTTAGTAGCAGTTTTGTTAGTTCCTGATAGATGCAAAGTAGAAATAAGAACAGATAGTGCTTGCGTAATCTTTGCAATCGAGAAGTGTCTTAAGAATAAGAAGATACATGAGTAGTTAAAGTACAAAAATAACAACATTCTGCATGCAATTAAGAAGGTTTGCAAAAGTAAATCAATTCAGCTAATACTAACAAAGATCAAAAGCCACTCAGATGATATATATAATGACTTTGCAGACTCACTCACAAAGGAAGAAATATATGAAGCAAACTGTATAGAGCTGAACAATATTAGCAACAGTAACGTAAAGTTCATTCCTGAATGGAAGGAGCTTAGTTTGAAAACTCTACTAAGAGCTTTTGTTAAAAAGACAGTTCAAACAACGTACAAGGCAGAATAGACTTGGCTAAGAAAGAAAAATAATACAAAACACCAAACAAGAATCTAGAAACAGGATTGGAAAATATTCAAGAGTATACTTAAAAGCTGCTACAAATAATACTAAAACACTGAAGTAAACCACTTGTATTTGTTCAAAATCAAATGTATCAAAAACCTCCTATTAATAGTAGAAATGCTAAATATTAGGAAGCCGAAATTGTACAAAGATAGCTTATACAAAAGATGCTTAAAGGAAAAAGAATCGATTGAGCACTTAGTTACTTGCGAGAAAGCCTATTAAGTACTTGAAAAAATCAAAGATGAAGCATAGAAACAGCTTGACGAAGATAAAAGAAAAGAAGAAAATTGGGATTTAAGGAGTATAGCTCAAGCAATCCAATGTGAACAAAAAACAAAGCAACAAAAGAAAAAAAAATAGTTAAGAGGTATACTATATGAAGAAAAGGCCAAAAGAATCAAAAATATTATGAGCTCTGAAAGCATGACAACTAGATTCTGGAGCCTGTTCTGAAATATCTAAATAGAACTAGTGTATAAGGAAGTTTGGAAAAACTGATATAAAGATATAGAAGCTTGGGAGAAAAAGGAAAAAATCTCTAAGAAAGAAAAATATACGCAGAAGAAAAAAGGAAAAAATGTTCTATAAAAAAAGTCATTAAGGAAAAAACAAACTGCAGATTAGATAAGAATACAGAAAGTTGTAATATTAGTTTTAAAATAGCATTAGATAGCATAGCAAGGGAAGTAAAAGAGGGAATTTTAACTAATTGGATATAAAAGTAGTCATAATAGGCTGTAGCATCCTTCCTATATTAGTTTGTAGTCTATTGTTTTTAGCTACCTTAGTATAGGACAAAAGTTACTATAGCAGATTGCATATAGATATCTTCGGGATAACTGGGTGAGTCAAGGCTTAAAAAATTAGACATTAGATAGTATATAGCTAAATAATGTTGTTTTCAAACAGAAAGCAAAACTAAATAAAGTCTTGACATGACTGCTGAATTAAAAAAAAAAAATTAAACTTTATTGATAAAATAAATTTTTTTTTTTTTCTTTTAACAGTTACATTATAAACTTTATTAAGTTGTTAACTAGAGCTGTAGCCAAGTTATATTTGATTAAAAAAATCTATCTAATTTCTAAGTTTGATCTCATCTAGCTGCTTCTAGAATGCTCAGGTGTGACCTGTCGTACTAGTCATATAACTAGAACAATTAGTCTAACTAATTCAAAGAAAGCTTTACCAACTAGAACTACTCTCCTTAATTTCTTTTTTAAATACGTCTTCTACTAAAGCTATTATCCATTTTTTTTTCCTTCCTATTTCTTTTCTCTTTTCTGCTAGTAACCTTTTCTTTTCTTCATTTACTAGAGTTCTCACTTTTGGCTTTATTTTCTTCGTTTTGCTCTTTTTTGACTTAGCTGTAATCTCTTCTTTCTTTTCTCAAAGAATTACTTTCTCACATCGACAATTCTATATGATTTCTGAAAAGCTTTTTTGGGTTATAAAGAAAATACTATTAAGCCAGGTTCTTGCAATACTTTTTTCTTATGCTAGCAACTTTAAATCTTCAGCCATTTCTTTTTTTTTCAAGCCAATTACAAGCTCTTTCCTTCTCTGGTATTGACTTTCTTTGTCTTTTGAAAAGACAATTTCCTTAATTTTTAATATTACAACCAGGCTATCATTTTCCTCTACTAAGAACTTATTAATGCCTTCTATTACTGCTTCCTCTATTTGTTTCTATTAGTCTTGTAGAACTGAGCATCTGAGCAGATAGTCGAAGTCTTCAGAAGTTTCTTTTTTGCAGAAGATGCAATAGTCACTTTTGTATAGACCTGGTTTTTGCTTCTTGAGTTCGCTAAGTGTTAGAAGACAATTTATCAAGCATTTAATCTGTAAAATGAGACATCTACTGTTTTTCATTAAAAGGCAATTTATTCCTCTTTGTTTTTTAATTCTTTGCCATAGCTTTTTCTAGTTATACTTTGAACTTTCATTTTGCTTGTCCTTTTTTTGATATACCTATTTTGCATCATTGATGCTTTTTGTTAGCTTAGTGACAAACTGCATAACTGAGTATTCAATTCTGTTTAATTTCTATACTATGTCATAGCTGAAGTTTTCATTTTTGACTTTGTTAAGGTTTAGAATCATGCATGAATTTCTGCCTTCTTTTGCCAGTTAATTTGCTTTGTTGTTCTATTTGTTATCAGCATAGCTTTTAACTTTTTCGAGCTCTAGTTCAATACCTTTTTGCTTAACAAGTGAAGCAATTTTCTCTAGGATTATTCTGTTATCCATTCTAATTCATCTGCTATATTGCTTAATTTTGTAAGCTTTTAGTATACTGTCTATTACTTGTTCGCTATCTGTGAGAACCTTAACTGTAGTATCATATTATGCTACTAGCAAAACTAACCAAATTCCTACTATCTCTACCTTAGTTGATATCAGCCAGTTAACAACTTTTAATTTTCCTACGCTAATTAAGTTATCTTCTATCTGATCTATTCCTACTCATCCTACTCCCATATTTCCTCTTTCCTCTCTTTTGCCTAAAGATCTGTCTATATAAAAATCTATTACTTCTTTCCTTTTTAACTTAATTTCTTTTGCTTCTTTTTTTAGTGCTATTGCTAAATTCACATCAAAGTTTTGTGTTTCTATTATTTTGAGTTTGCACTCCTTAATTGTCTTTAAACCTATAAGAGACTATTCATTTGTTTCCATCTTTTGATGATCTCTACTTGAAGCTATTAATTTTAGTATGAAATCTACTAGTTCTGTTTCTTTGTTCATACAGTTTTTTGGAATTACACCTAGGATCTTTCTTTTGGATTGCCAGGTTCTGTATTCTTTATATGCTTTTTCTTTGTTATTTGAATAGCCTTCATATTTTCTTATTTTTTCTTGCATTTCAGAATTTTCTTGGTTTTCTCAATGCTCTACAAGAACATTACTTTCCTTTTTCTTTTGTACTCTTCTTATCCTTCTGCTTTTGCTATATATATCTTCATAGACAATTCATTCAGTTTTTTTTTGTTTAGAGAAATTTCTTCAAGCAGATTCTGTATTTCTAGGTTGTTTTCTATATCTGTTTTGAACTCATCGCTAACTTCTCTACTTTCATTATTGATTAGTACTTTTTCTTCAATTTCTTTGAACCAGAAAGCCTTTTTATCTTTCTTTGACTTCTTTTTAGAGATTTTGAGCTATTAGCATGTTAATAAATGCAATCCTTCAGAATCTAATAATTGCTCTAGTACCCATATATCAAGTTCGTTAAGAATCTTAACAGCTTTGATAAAGGTTTCAGTTTTAATTAGGCTTTTAATCAGTATCCTACTTGAATCAACTACTTATTCTTTTTAGTCAGCTATTATTTCTAGGTCTAAATTTAGGTTATCTTAGATAATCTAACCTGCAAGATTATTCTTAAGTAGTTTTTTCTCACTGTCTCTTAGCTTTTCAGTTCAGATACTATTTATACAGTATGTGATTTGTTAGCTATACCTTATTCTAATCTCTGTGATATCTTTAACTTCGCAATTCTTGTTTAGTCTGTTTATAAGACTTAATGTTTGCTTTGTTTTTAGTAAGTTCTATAGTATTCACATATTCAAAAGCCTACTATGTACTATTACAAAGTTCAGAAGTATTCTTGTTAAACCTAATTTGTTTTTAGCAATTATCATATATGGTTGCTGTATTTTTTCGTATTCTTCTTTAGTTAAGAAGATACTTTGCAATATGTACTCTAATTTTGGTATTAGATATACATTATTGATGTAAAGAACTTGACTTGATAAGACTATCTTTTTTTTGATCATATTAGTGAAAAGTCTTGTTATTTGCTTAGCTTTGTTTATAATCTGTTTTTTGTCTATTTTTTGTCTAATTCAAATTCCTAAGAATCTAACTGCTTCTTTTTCTTTAGTTGCATAAACTTCTTGCTTATCTACTATAATTTTGCGATTATCTATATAGATATTTGAGTTTATTACAATAAGTTTTAATTTGAGTAGGTTTATTTAGATATCATTAAACTTGAAGAATTCTTCTGCGATTTGAATAGTTTCTCTAAGCTATTCCTTAGAGTTTGCTATTCATGTAGTATCATTTGCAAAGGCTACTACAGCTTATCTAATTCTTTTGGTTATCCTTTCTTTCCTTTCTAGATTTTCTTTCTAGAAAACATTCATCTCATATTCAAGCTTCTTGTTTTTTTTAATTCTTGTTAGCAAGGAATCGTAAAAAATTCTCCAGATTAGAGATGAGATTACTTCTTTTTGTTCTATACCATTTCTTACTATTATTGGTTTAGTGAGGCCTAATACTGTAATTATTCTAGTTTGTCTTTAGTCAAACAAATCTAGTATAAAGTCCTGTTCGACTGCTAGTAGCTTTATTCTTTGGAGAGCTAGTTTTAATAATTTTAGACTCACAGAATCAAATGCTTTTTTTATATCTTGTCGCATAATCCAAAGCTCTTTGTTGTTCTCTTTCACTTCTTCTATTATCATGCTCAAGATATGAATTAAGCTTTCTATTGAACTCCCTATTAGCCCTGCAAAGTTTGACCCTTTTAGCATATTGTTTTCTCTTATTATTTTCTCTAATCTAACTGTATAAACTTTAGTTATGCACTTTCTGAAGGTTTCTAGAAGTACTATTGGTCTTATATTATTTAAATTAAATAGCTAGTCTATATCTTTAGGTATTAGATACATCTGTTCAATCTTCTATTTAAGTGGGATTTGTCTCACTTTTGACATTGACTAGCAAAATTTTTAAAGGCTACTTGTGTTTCTGCACTTACTTGTTTAATTAGAATATATTCAATTCTCAATAAACCTAGTGCTGTGCTTGTTTTGAGCTTTTGTAGTATTGAAAACTATTTTTCTTCTATTATTCTACTATTTAGATCCTTATAGCAGCTTTTATCAATTCTTGTTATTGGTTTATATATTTCTTCCCAGCTATCTAAGAATTCTTCTTGTTGAAAGTTTCTTTTTTTGAACTAGTTTTTGAAGTGATTAGCTATTTTTTTTAAAACTTTATTAGGATCATTAAATAGTTTTTTGCTTCTTCTTTCATCTGAGAGTAATCTGTTGATCACTACTTTTTTGAATAGTTTTTCTAGCAGACTATTAATCATTCTTCTTTAGTTATCTCTTATTATCTCACATCTGTAGTTTATATAATCTCTTATTTCTAGTCTGCTTGCTATACTGTTCTCTGCTACTAATTTGCTTTTGAGTATTGACCACTACTTTGTGAGCTCTTCTTGTAGCTGCTCACTCTACAGAGTTTCTAGTATTATGATACTTGACTCTGTTTTTTAGTTTATTTTTCTAACTTCCCACTTAATATCTCTTTGTTCTTCTTCTGTTCTTCTAGTTTCTAGTTTCCTTTTGCATTCTTTGACTAGTATTCTTATTAAACTTATTATAATTTGCAATTCTGAGCAAAATTTTTTTGGAACTTTATTGCGACCTGAATTTAGCATCTTCTTGTGAGGGATCTCATTCTCTGATACTTGTTTAATATAATTGCTTATAATGTCCTATTCCTTGTTCAAATCTATATTGACTATAGATTCTTTACTATTTGTTTCAGAATAATCATCTAACTATAGCTTCTCGTTTAGCTTTTTTTTTAGCAATTGTTGTAGCTTGTTTTTGTAATTGTCCCAATTTTCTTTTTTTGCTTTATCATATAAGAAGATTGTTCTCTTTATGTCTTTTCTTTTAATATGTGCTAAACTATCTTTAAAGTTCAGGTAATTTAGTAGTATTTTTGCTACTACTAGTTTGTAGTTACTACTCATATACAAGCTTATCTCTTCGATTAAAGCATCTTTGAGTCTGAAACTTAGACTCTCTGAGATCCAAATTTGATCTATTCTTATACTATCTTTTCTATTGCTCTATAAAAATTCTCTTTTGCTAGAATACAGCTCTCCAAACATGTCAATAAAGCTCTGTTTCATAATCTAATTATGAAGAGGAAGTTTTTTGAAGTTGCTGTTTATATTATTACTTTTGTCAATACTTGGTTGAGTAATATAGTTGAAATCATTCATAATTATAAAGTGCATATTTGGTTTTCTTTGTGCTATTTTTCTCATTATTGTTCTTTGTACTTCATTTCTTCTTAGTAAGCTATTTGGTGCTATATAAACTATAAAAACTATAAGTTCTAGTTGTTTGAAGAAGAAATGAACCTCTAATAGATAGCCACTATATTTTCTAATTTGTCCTATATGCTTAGACCACTTTTTGCTTATTATTATATCTATTTCTAAGCCTTTGTTTTTATCCTCTTCTGCATTAGTCCAAAAGCTATCTATATTTTCTTGATATCTAGTTATATATTGATCTTCTTTTTCTGTAATATTTGTCTCTATTACTCTCACTATATCATAGTCTTCTTCTCTAAATTTATTTATCAATACTTCTAATTTATATCTATTACTTTTTAGACTATTAATATTATGTGCTACTATTTTAATACTTTTTCTAGTTTTTATTGCACTTTCATCTCTCTTATTCATTTTATCGATTGCTCTAGTTTGGTTTTTATTTTGCTTTGCCTTGTTTTGTTGTACAAGTTTTCTTTCTTGTACAAATAAGACTCTCTATGATTCAACTGGTGCATAAGTTAGGAGTAATTTAGGCTTTTTATATCCAAGTTGCTAAGCTTTTCTTCTAGGTTTTAAACTAAGAAAGCTATATATTCTAGAGATCTGTTGTTGTTTCTATTTTTCTGATTACTTTGCATATTTTTCTTTTCTCTTTTATTATCTCTACATCTCTTTTAAGAGCTATTTTTTTTTCCTATTTTACATCTTTTTCTATCACTATTTCTAGATACTACTATTGAGTTACTATATATATTATAACTATCTCTATATAATCTATTTGCTATACTACTTTTTGTTTCTAGCTGATCATTATCTTCTCTCCATACTCTGTTTCGTACAAATTTTGAACATTCGCCTTCTTGTTCCTGTTCAGTTTCTTTTCTTTTTTCTAAGCTTTTTGTACTCCTTTTTTGTTGTGTTTCAGTTTCCTTATATTCTTTAAATATTATATTTCTGGCTGCTTCATCTTCTTATCTTTTTGTCTCTGCTCATCTTAGTTTATTATTGTAGTAGTACATTAAAAAACTAGAGATATTAAACATTTCTTCTTATTTGTCAAAATATACTGTTGCACTTCCTATATTGTTGTTGTTTGAATTTTTAAAGATATGTAATACTCTAGCTTTTGATTTTTTAATTTGTCTCTATAGAGTACTTTGTTTATATTTTCAAGTAGGTCGAGTAGTCTTTTGCTAAATTTGTTTCTCAAATGAAGTAATTCATAATTGTTAGTACCTGCTGTTATTTTTACTAGTTCTTGGTTCATAAAAAGCAGATACCAAATCTCGTTCAATTTCTTTCTTTTAACTTTGTCTCTTTTGAAGTTAACTTCTGCTCTTGTTTTATTATACACACTTTTAATCATCTCTATATGCTTCACTTTTCCCAAGAATCAAACTGTCTCAAAGACTTGTGTTCTTTTTGCTTAACTTAGTAGGTCCCAAACTGCTATCTTGTTTTTATCTTCAATTGTATCCTTCTTCTTTCTTCTTATTAAGACCTCATCTAATTCTGCTTTTGCCTGTTTATTTCTCTTCTCTTTCATTTCTTGGTTTGATATTTCTGCTTTATTATTTGCTAAAATATGAGTACTCTTATCTTCTTTGGTACTTTCTTCTAGGATTAGTTTGGCTTACTCATATTATTCTTTTTTACTTTCTAGTTTCTTTTTTGCTTTTTCATAGCCTTTTAAGCAGTTAAATACAAGAATACACCAAAGATTGCCTTGTTCAAACTTCTCTGATATTTTTTTAAGATATGTATTTCTTCTAATTAACCATCTTAATGATTTTTCTCTATGAACTGCATTATCTCTAAAAACTTTGACTGCTACTACTTTAGCATTTATATTTTTCTTTCCTTCATATCTATTCTTACTTGGTGCCTAAATACTTCTCTCTAAAGAGAAGTCAGGTTCTGCTGAAGTAAAATCTTCTTTCAATTCTTCTATAGAGTCAGGGTATTGATTAGAGTTTGTTGGGATTGTTACTATTTCTTGAATTTCTTTGATATTTTCTATTTGAATGTGATTTTCTTCTAATATTCCTGTTGCTAACAAGTAGTCTTTTTCTGAAAACATTCCTATCTCTGTTGATCTGTTATCAGTTCTTGATAAGTCAAGTAGATCTGGTATTTCTATATCTGTTTTTTTTCACTTTCTTGGATTATAAGTTCCTCTTTTTCTAATATTGTATTTTGAACTTCTTGTCCTAATACAATTTTAACTTTATCGATTCCTTCTGTTATTGCTGCTCTCTCTATTACTTTCCTCTATTCTCTAGCTACTAATACTATGCTGCTGTCTACTTCTAATATTTCTGTGATTATTTTATCTATGTGATTCTCTAGACCTTTTACTGCTATGCTTCTTTCTGCTATTATCTCTTTACCATACTCTTTAGTTACTATTTCTACTAATCTAATTAATAAAATAAATTAAAACTAAATAAAAATATATTTAAATATATAATAAAATATATGATATAGGTCTAGTAATCTTAGTGTAGTAGTTAGGTTATCAGACTGCTTTATAAGAGGTCTAGAGTTCAAATCCCACTGTCGACAAAATTGAATAATTACCCAAACCTTTATACCCAACTTATAGAAAACCCTGTTTGTTTCTGAGGTTGTAACTCTGTAAATCACATTGTACTAATAGCATTTGAATATTAGAAGTATAACGTGATGTTCGAAGAGTATAATATTACATAAATAAATCTTGATAGGATCTGCAGACAGAGGATCTGCATAGTAGAAATTTCAAGTTAGTGAAGTAGTATAGCTTTTGACAGTCACATCAGCTAATACTTGATTCAAAAAGGAAACTATTATCAAAAAATGTAGATTAAGTCAAATATGTATAAATTCATTCTACAGAGAGGATCAGTAATACCAACTTAGCTTGGTAGCTAACTGGATTAGAAGGATCTGTCTCATAAAACATCTGAGAAGATAGACACAGAAAACTGATAAAGAGCTACAGTAGGAACTAGAGTTGTATAAATATTTACAAGAGTCTAAACTAGGTAAATTCGTAAAATAGGTATAGACTACTCTAGTAGGTTTACTTCTGAGATTAACTAGAGCTCTGTAGCTCATAATATATTAGATATATGTATCTTGAGAAAACCTAAGCTATGCAGTAAATAGATCTACAGGTAAACTAGCTAGCTTAAGTAGTTAGCTATAGTGGTGACATTAGTTTGGGATAGGAGAAAGAGTTAATGATCAGAGTATTTAAATAGGTAACTCACAAGCAGGTTGCAGGTATAGCAGCATAGTGTAGAACTAATAGATGATCAATTGTCTGTATAGCAAACTACTTAAATTAGATAATGACTAAAGTTATATATATAACTTGTTGTATACTTATCATATAACTGTAAAACTTTAGAAAACTATTCATATAATAGTTCTGTAATAACAAACTAATAAAATCTAATTAGCAAAGGAAGTAGCTTTAATAACAAAAAAAAAATATAAGAAATATAAAAAATAATAAAATTTAAACTTCATATATTTCATGATGTTCAGTTGTTTGTTGCTATTGTCTAGTACTAGATTTCTCCTGTAGATTTACTTGTAGATCTTCTTGATATTGTTTGGATATATATGAATATGTAGGAGAATCAATATTAATTGTAGATCATTTAGATATAGTTTTTTTCTTTTTTAGTAGCTAAATAATAAGATATTAAAAATTATAAGTATTAATTTAAATTTTTTATAATTAAATAGTTTATTTATGTAATAATATTTATCCTATTGTTTTCTGAAATATCTGATTTTTTTTGCTTTGAATACCTTACCCTTAGGATATCAACTTCAACTTCTTTATCTTTTGTAAGAGATTCCTCACCAGAGACTTGAAGGTAAAAAGACTTATTATTTGATAGCTTGTCCTTTTTATTTGATTTTATTCATAAAGTTTGAATATATTAATATTATAAAATTATATTTTTTATTTATTTTATAATTACTTACTAAATTTTTTCTAAGTCAAATTTTAACTATATCCTCTTTTATAACTAATTTTTTTTTTTTATTATTATTATTAAAGCAGCTTATATTGACGAATGAATTTTTATTAGAATTGTTAATGGGATTATATATTGATAATCTCTACTATTTGTAATTACATAAAGAGTATACAACAAGCTATACGTACAAATTTAGTTATTATCTATTTTAAGTAGTTCATCACACAGGTGTTAGACTACCCAATTGGTTCTATACTATGCTGCTATACCTATAACCTGCCTATGAGTTACCTATTTAAACACTCAGTTCATTAACTCATACAGATTCAACCTAATGTCACTGCAACCCTAACTGCTTAAGCCAGCTAGCTCATTATAGATCTATTTATCCAAATAGCTGAGGTCCTCTCAAGATATATTGTACTAGATATATTGCTAGTACTACAGAGCTAGTTAACCTCGAAGCAAACCTACTAGAGCAGTCCATACCTATTTTATAGATTCATCTAGCTTAGACCTTTGTAGATGTTTATACAACTCTAGGTTCTATTGCAGTCTTCTACTAGTCAGTTGACCTAGTTCTTTTCTAGTATCTAGCTGGTCCTAGTTACTTTTCACTTGGAGACCTCAAAACTTTCTACTTTTATTAGATAAGTTTTCTTCTCAGATTAAACTTTAGTTGATATAGTCCTGTCAGAAGGCTATATCACTTCACTGACTCAGGATTTCTACTATGCAGATTCCCTGCTCATATATCCTATTAAGATTTATTCATGTAATATTATACTACACTTCCAAGTTTTGATTGATTTGGTATAACTCAATTTACAGGAGTATGCCCTCAGAAATGAATAGAGTTTACTGTAACATATTACAAGGTCTGAAAAATTATTCAAATTCATCAACAGTGAGATTTAAACTTCAGACCTATTGCATAGTAGTCTGACAACCTAACTGCTATACTAGGTTACCAGACCTTATTTTATTATATTTTATTATAAGTATATATATATATATTATTATTATTATTTTATATATAAAGGTTAAGATTCTAAATACTTAAATTCTATATTAACTGGATAAAAAGCTATATAACAGTATTGTTAATTAGACTAACTGGGTCTAGCAATCAGACTAATTGGATAGTCCAATTAGTCTAATTGCTAGGTACATTGGTCCAATTGCTACTACTAGTAGGTACTTTTGAAGTAATCCTATAATTCTTTAAAACTTTAAAGAATCTATTTGAAATATTTATTTTATCATGTTTTCTGCTCATTAAACTAAAGTCAACTAGTATTTCTCATAGGATACAATTTTCATTTATGTAGTGAGCTATAGCAGAAACAAAGACTTTATTATTAGAGGATATCCAGATATCTGATGTAAAAAAAATTTTAGAATTAATAGCAGCAAGGTATGTCTAAGTATCATTAAAATAAAGTAAATAAATAATATTTTAAATTAAGTAAAAAAAAACAATTAAATTCAGGATTCTGTAAATTCAAAATCTACTTAAATAGATTTTGAATTCAAAATCAACTTAAGTTCAATAATTATTTTAAATATAGATTAGTAATATTTTGCAAGAACATAGTTTATATTTCTAAAATAGCAACTTCAGATATATGAAGTTGCTAAAGTTAATATATAAAAGTAATTGTAGTATCAAATACATGTTTTAAACTATTATAATATTTAATACTTGTCTTTTTATTTATTTTTAAATTCTAATTTTTATTTAAATTTAAGATTAAAAATCTACTTAAGCAAATTTAGAATTCAATTAAGTGGATTTAGAATTTACTTAAGTAAATTCTGAATTTACTTAAGTAAATTCTGAATTTACTTAAGTAAATTCTGAATCTTAGAACTCTAAATTCATTTATAATATATTATAAAATAACATGAATTTTTGTTTTCAATTTCTGTTTACCTAAACTATAAAGTGACATAATTGTATTCTTAATTGTATCAGCTTTGACTAACTATGTAGTTGGATTCAAATATTATACAATTTCTATCAACTCAAGATCTTTGATTATTGTAAATAAGCATTAACAGTTGATAGTCTAATGTCAAAAGGAGAATTCATCTCTTTTAGAGTTTCTAGAGACTGCTGATTATAGTATGAAAACTATAACTTTACAGCTTGTTATATGGCATTTAGAATTAAGACTTAACAAAGAGGTTTTTGTAATGATTTATGTTAGGGCTAAGAGGCAAATAATAAATAGTATATGAAGATACTAAGTATTATATCTTTATTGAGAATTG
>CAJVPM010001148.1:0-13068 GCA_910592325.1 Scutellospora calospora | reverse complement strand
TTCATGAAGGTATAATTTCCTGAATATATCAATTATATTAGAGCTTTCAAGCTAGTTTAGGAGTAGAAGTTTCTGAGCTTGTCTAGAATCTTTTTTATTCTGATCTAGCTCTCTGCAATGAATGTCATTAAAGTCTTCCAGTATTATGACTTTCATAATTTTCCTTTACTTTGATATTCAAATGTTCTTTTGATGACCTGTTGCTGGATATCTTTTTTGACCTTAGAGTCATTATGTTGTATATATATTACTAAGACTAGCACTTTATGCTTTTTGAATACAAAAAGTGTTTTTAGATAATACGTATTTCTTCTTTTTACTTGGCTTAAGTGTTTTTCACATTTTTTACAAATTATTAGACTGACACCAGAACCTTTCTTCTTGTTTTCTTTTGCATCTAACTATATATCTATATAATTATCTTGATCTCTTAGGTTAAAATTGTTTTGTTTACCTATTGTATTTGTTTTATTAATTCTAATTATATTGATATTTTTTTTGCTTGCCTATTTAAATAATAATTCCAGTTTCGTGAAGTTTCCTTTTATCCTGTTAATATTATGTGATGCTACTTTTAGTGTTTAAAGGTCCTTTATTACAACCTCTCTTTTTTTTTTTTTAGAAAAACTTTCTGTGTTGAGACAGTTAGCTCCACTGTTTATTTCTATTAATTCAACTAGAATGCCTGTTAGGAGTGATTTGGAGCCTCTTACTCCATATGTTGACTTTTTTCTTCAAGGCTTCTTATGAGTTGTAGCATGTAGTCATAAGTATTTTCTAAGCCTGAGATCTGTTTTTGAGTTGCCATTATACTGCTAGATGCTTCATAATTGACTTCTTTCTTTTTGCCTTTTCGTATTTCTCTTCTCTTTTTATCAGAGTAAGCACTTGTCTGTATAGTCTTTTTTGTTCGCTCTGTACTACTTGTTATTTCTTTTTCACTTAGAATAAGTCTTCTGAGGATTTCTTGGTTTTGTTCTATGTTTCTTCTTGCTCTGGGGCTTCTTATATTACTTCTTCTATGAGTCTCTGGTTCTTCACTATCTGTAGCTTTTCTATTTTTTAGATTTGCTTCGTATCTTGTTGAGTTTGCCTATCTTAGCTTGTTATCATAATAAGACAATAAAAATTTGGAGTAGTTTAACATGTCTTCTTCCTTTTTGAAGTAAACTGTTGCACTTCTCATATTGTTATTATTGGAGTTCTTGAAAATATATAGTGCTTTAGCTTCTGATCTTTTTATTTGTCTTTATAAGAGTACTTCATTTGTGTTTTTTGATAGGTCTAGTAATCTTTTGCTAAATCTGTTTCTTGTGCAGAGCAAAAGGAGTTTGTTAGTACTTGTTAAAATTCTTACTAGTATTTCATTCACAAATAGCAGGTACCAAATCTTATTTATTTTCTTTTTGTCAAAAGTGCTTGTTTTGAACTCTACTTCTGCTCTTGTTTTGTTTAAAGCACTTTTGATCATTTCAATATGCTCTATTCTTTCTAGAAAGTAAACTATTTTGAATACTTGTGTTCTTCTGGTCTATGCTAGCAGGTCCCAAACTGTAATTTTGTTGTCATCTTCTGTTGAGTTTAAATTTTTGTTAACTTGGTATGTTGTAGTTTCTTTTCTCTTAGGTAAATCTTATTTGTATGAGCTAGTTTCTGCTTTTTCTCTTCTTCTTACAAAAACTTCTTTGAATTCTTTTTCTGCTTACTTTTCTCTCTTTCTTTTTGTTTCTTGGCCTTCTTAAGTTAAATTTCTTGTATTTTGATTTCCTGCTATTTTATTCAGTTCCTCTTGTTCTTCATTTTCTTCTAGAAGAAGGTTGGCTTGTTCATATTCTTTTTTCTTGTTTCCTAATTTTTCTTTTGCTTCTTCATAGCCTTTAAGACAGTCAAAAGTCATTATGCACCAAAGATTGCTATGTTCAAACTTTTCTGAGATATTCTTCAGGTAAACATTTCTTCCTATTAACTATCTGAGTGATCTTTCTCTATGTTTCTCATTGTTTCCTAAGACTTTGATAGCTGCTACTTTAGCTTTTATTGTTCTTTTTCTTTTGCATCTATCTTTGTTTGGTACTCAGATACTTCTTTCTAATGATGAATCTAATTCTACAGGGAGTATATCTTCTTCTGATTCTTCTGAAGCAGTATACTATTGTTTTAAATTTGTTATGCTAATTTTTCTTCTTTGGTCTCTTAAACTTTTTCTATTTGGCTTAGTAGTTCTTCGATTTTTCTGTTTTCTGATAGTTGAGATCCTTCTACTTCTATTTTTAAGTTTGATTCCTTTGTCATATGCTTCTTATTGACTAAGTTCTTTACGTGAGTTTTCTTGGTCTTCTTCCTATATCTCTACTTCTACTATTTTTTTTTTTTTCTAATAATATGACCTATTTCACTTTCCTCATTTTCTTTACCTCTTATAAGTACATATTCTTTTTTCCTCTTGTCTTATGAGATTCTCTTTTTGATTTCTTGTACTTGAAATTCTTCTCTTTTCTAATACTCTTCAGTTACTTCTCTTGAACTTTTATCTGCTGGAATTTTATTCTCTAAAGCTTGAAACCACTTTGCTTTTCTTCTGATATGTCTCTTTTTCTCTCTTACTTTGAGTTGTCTCTAAGTAATCATTTTTTCCTTTTCATTATCTAACAGCTAGTTTATGTGCTATAAGTTAAGCTTAGTTATACCTTCCTATACTTCTTTTATGTTGCATTTATTAAGAATACTACTAATAAGACAACTTTTTTTTTCTTGTAACTTTACGAAGTTCTAACTTTCTGTAAATTCATTTTTTGTGATACTTATACTAAACCTTTTTGCATATTACATTATTGAAGCTCCTAGGTTTTTATACTTAGTTTTTTTCCAATTCATATTTTTTGCAATGAGAATACATTCTAGCATATTCGTATCTAGTTGTGACTACTTCAGCCTTATTAGAGTAGTTATGCCTACAATGCCGTCTGTATTCATTCTTACAAAAAGCTCTGATATATGATGCTCTATGTGTTTTTGCTATAAGCTTATTACTTCAAATATTTCTTTATACCAGAGAGTCATATTTGCATATGTAGATAGAAGTTCTAATTTCTATTTTATTAGTCTAAGCATAGGCTAGTATATAGTATCATATGATTTTTTCTTGAGACATATGTTTGCTAGCAAATATTCGAGCTTTGGGAGTAATACCAGATTGTTTATATATATATTATCTGACTTGCTGAGAGTTTTTTGTATCTTAATATACATGTTAGCTTTTCTACTTCTTTTTTGCAATATAGGATACTTGTTCTTTCTTGTTTTTTTAAACTAATCCAAACATTCAGAAACCTTATGCTTTCTTCTGGTTCTTTAACTTTAACTGAGCTTGGTGGTATTCTGATTTGAATATATTCTTCCTCTTTTTCTTTTTTATAAGGTTTTCAAGCTATTGCTTCAGATTTTGCTCTATTTATCTCAATATCATTTAGTATAAAAAAGCTATTTGATATATTTATAATCTCTTGCAATACAAGTTTAGATTCTGCTACTCACGTAGTATCATCTGCATATGCCAGTACTAATACTATAGCTTTTTCTGTTTTGAAAGTTCATCTTTCGATATCTATTGGCTATTGTAGCTCTATTTGGTATCCAATTCTTAGCTACTATATTCTTACTAGTAATAGATCATAAAATATTTTCCACATTAGTGGAGAGATCACTTCATCTTGGTCTATTCCATCACTAGCTACGAAGAAATCTATTAGGCCTTCATCTGTTATTACCCTTATTTTATGATTTTGATATAATTGCTTAATAAAGGTAATTAGATTTTCTAGAAGCTTAATTCTTCTGATAGAGAGCTCTAAAGCATAAATGCTAACTGAATCAAAAGCCTTTCACATGTTCTGAAATGCTATCCATAGCTCTTTATCTTTTTGAGTTGCATCTTCATAACATTATTTAGAGCATATATTGGTGCTATAGTACTTTCATTAGATAGACTTATGAAATTTGCTTTTTTTAATATTTGTCTTTTAACAAGGACTTTGCTTAGTCTTTTTTAAACAATTCTACTACAAGTTTTCTAAATATCTCAATCAGTATTATTGGTCTAGTACTCACTAGATTAAATTCTTAATCTGTATTCTTAGAGATTAAATATATTTGCTCTAATTTCCATTTCTTCATGAATTTTCCTTCATAGACTATTTTGTTTGCAAAGTTTATTAAGTATTCCTTTATCTTAGGGCTTACTTTTTTAATAAGTCTATAGCTAATTCCTAAGATACCAGATGCTATATCTTCTTTTAATAAACTTGTAACTTCAGACTATTCTTCTTCTGTTATTCTGTTTATAATTTCTGTATACCAAGCATTGTTTATTCTTCTTTGTTCTTTATATATATTTGCTCACTCACAATCTAGTTGCTCGAATTTATGGTTTCACTTTCTGAATTGCTTATTAAAATGCTTTTCTATCTCTTTCTTGATATCTTTGCTTTCTTAATCAACTTTTTGCTTTTAAACTTATTTTAGCTTTGTACTAAGACTCTATCTACTATGATCTTATTATAAAGGCATTCGAGCAACTTGTTTAGTATTTGCTTTTAACTTTTAGATATTAGTACAAATCTTTTCTCTAAGGTCTGGTGATCTTAGTGTAGTAGTTAGGTTGCCAAACTACCATATAAGAGGTCTGGGGTTCAAATCCCATTGTCGACAAATTTGAATAATTACCTAGACCTTTGTACTCAACTTACAGTAAACCTTGTCTGTTTCTAAGGTTGTAACCCTGTAAATCACGTTGTATCAATATCATCCAGATATTAGAAGTGTAACAAGGTGTTTGGCAAGACGTAACATTATATGAATAAATCTTAATAGAATCTATGGGCAGGGGACCTGCATGGTAAAAATCCCAAGTTAGTAAAGTAGTACAGCTTTTAATAGTCATACTAGCTAACACTTGATCCAGAAAGAAAACTATCATTAAAAAGATACAGATCAAGTCGGGTGCACATAAATCTAGTTCACAAGAAGGATCAGTAACACTAACCTGGCTTGGTGGCTAACTGGATTGGGAGGTCTGCCTCATGAAATATTCAAAATTATAGAATACAGAAAACTGGTAGAGAGCTACAGTAGGAACTGAGGTTATATAAACATCTACAAGGGTCTAAGCTAGGTGAATCTGTAAAATGAGTACAGACTACTCTAGTAGGTATGCTTCGAGATTAACTGGCTCTGTGATATCTACAATATGTTAGGTATAAAGTATCCTGAGAGGACCTAAGCTGTTCAGAATAAATAGATCTGTAACGAATTAGCTGGCTTAAGCAGTTACATGTTGCAGTGATATTAGGTTGGATCTGTAAGAGTTAATGAACAGAGTGTTTAAATAGGTAACTCGCAAGCAGGTTACAGATATGGCAGCATAGTGTAGAACTAATCAGGTAGTCTAATTGCCTATGTGGTGAACTACTTAAATTAGACAATAACTAAAGTTATACATATGGCTTGTTGTACACTCTTCATGTAATTACAAACTGTAGAGATTATCAATATATATCCTGTATGCAATTCTAATAAAATTCCTCTAGTAATGTAAGCCGCCTTAATAACAAAAAAAAAAAAACAAATCTTTCCTCTATTTTCACTTTTAATTTTTTTTCTCTCACAACTTGCAATTCTCTTCATGCTTTTTCTTTTAGTTTGTTCTATCACTCTTTGATTTCAATACAAAATTTTCTGTTCCAGAATTCTGGTAATAGTGGTATATTCATCTTATATTCTGTATTAAGATACTCTATTTATACATTAAAAATTACTCTCTCTAACTTATCTATACTTTGTCCTATATCTTTAGACCCTTTTCTAAATATTCTTCCTAAAACTTTAGCTCTGCTATATGTTAGAGATTTCATTGCTTCTTTTCTTATTTGACTTTTGGAATCTTGAGTTTTTGTTGAAGAAATATATTTACTTGCTGCTGCTTGTATTGCTTTAGCTATTAGTTCCTATTTTTCATCAATATCTGTCTCAAGCTTCATTTCTATTTGGTTTTTTTCTTTTTTTTGCATTTCTAATAATCTTTTCTACTTCCTAGCTATAGTTATACTAGTCTTCTTCTATTGCCTTATAGTATTAGTATAATCTTCTTGTTTTCTTTTATCCTTTCTTGCTTCTTTGCTTATTTTTCTTCAAAATACCTACACTATCTAGTTGTACCCAGACTATTTCATGATTACTATCTGTTACTGTCTCCATGAATTCTATATTACTATCTAGAATAAAACTTCTCATATCTTGTGTTATTCAAATATGATCTATTCTAGTTGATATATTTCTATTTGACCACAAATACTTAATTAGTTCTGAGTTCGAGAATCAGAAAGTTTTTATATGATCAGTATTCTTTAACTATTTTGTGATTCTTGTATCAGTATCTGCATTTCTTCTTCCTCCACTACTCATGTCTAGTCTTTCATTTAGTACTGTGTTGAAGTCTTCTAGAATTGTATATACTGTATTTTTCTTGTTCTTGATAATTTCTTCTATTAGAATTTTGTATACTTTTCTCATTACTTCTTTATTCTTCAGAGGTAAGTATACTATTCAAACTTGAAAGACTACTCTTCTGAAGAAAAATTCAGCCTTAAGCAAATTTAGGTTGAACCTTTTACAGACTCCTATATTTCTTAACTAATTCTGATCGACTAGAAGCCTAATTCCTGACTTTTTATGTTTTCTTTTTTCTGCTTCTGTCTAAAAGCTTGAGTATCTATATTCTTTCATATTTATCTATTTGCCTTCTTGTTCTCTTATGTTAGTTTCTACTATTCCAATAATATTATAACTTTCTGACTTACTATATTCTGCTAATAATTCTATTTTTGTATTATCCCTTTTAATTCTATTGATATTGTGCATATCTAATTTTATACTTTCTTGCTTTCTACTCCTATTTCTATTATCTTCTGCTCTTTCTATTATCTCTCTTCTTCTTGTATTTTCTCTATATTTTTCCTTGTTTTGGTTTGTACTTGTTTCTGCTCTGTTCTGTCTTTCAAGTTTTCCTTTTTAGCTGACTAGAGCTTTCATTCGTTCAACTTTAGCTACTTTTAGGAGTGATTTGGAGTTTCTAGACTCCAATTATTATTTAAGCTATTTAATTTCCTTTCTAAAGCTTGAATACGTTGTGCCATATCATTAAAAGAAACTTTATGCACATTTTCTTTGTACTACTCCCTTTTTTTTTTTCAGCATAGATTTTATCTCGATTTTCTAGCTTCATATGTCTTTTGTTTTCTGGCCTGTTTTCTTCTTTTGAGAATTTCTTTTTACTTCTATAAGGAGCTGTTAGTCTATTAGAAGATAGTTCTTGTCTTTTGTAACTTCTTGTACTTGGCTCATGAGTATTAAGTCTTTGCTTATATCTTTTCTCAGTATGGTATACTTCATTTAGTTCAACTTCAAAGACCTCTCAAAAGAGTCTAGTATCATAGTATTTTACAGAATACTTTTTTCCTTGGGCAATATTTTGTTGGTTTTTAAAAGATACTAGCGCATAACCTTTGTTGTTCCTATTTGAATTTTTAAAAACATATACTACGCTTGCACCAGTATGTTTTAGTTATCTAAACAGTAGTACTTCATTTACATTTTGTAAGATATTGAATAACTTTGCTACAAACTGTTTTCAGTTTTCTAATATCTCTTTTCTGTTTGGTCCTAGTGTTATACGTACTAAGAGATCATTTGTAAAAAGAATAATCCAAGCTTCAGTTCCTTGTATGAAACTACTTCCTTCTTCAAAAGTAACTTCTGCTCTTGTCTTTCCATGATTTTCTCTAATTATTTCAATATTTTTGACATGTCCCAAGTACTTTATTGCGAAGAAGACTTGTGACCTCGATATATAATAGGGTATGTCCTATACAGTGATAGCTTCTTCCTTATACAGATGTAGTTCTCTTTCTTTAGCTAGATTGCTATTTTTGTTTAGATCTTCTTTTTCCTTTAGAAGAGTTTCTTGTTCATATATTTTCTTTTTCCCTTTATTTTTTACCGAAACTAGTTTTTCTTCGTTACTTTGATTAGGTATTGTTTCTTTCCTCTTTTTACTACTTGTTGAGCATTCACCCTTTTCAGTCTGATTATACAATATTGATCTCTTCTTTTGTACTTCTTCAAGCTCCTTTTTTGCTTGAATCTCTCTTGTATCCTTTTCTTTCTTTTTGTTTTGCGAAGTCTTTTCCTTTTTTAAACTTTTTTTTTCAATCTCTTCCTCAAGTATTAGATTTAGCTGGTCAAATTCATCCTTCTTTTTTTCTAATCTTGACTTAGCTTCTTCATATCTTTTTCTGCAATCAAAGTATATAATACACTATTAGTTCCCATTCGTAAACTTTTTTTGGATTGCTTTGATATGCTTGTTTTCTCTAAGTGACTACCTGATTGATTTTCTCTTTGTTCAGCATTATCTCTTAAAATCTTAACTGCTGCTACCTTCATTTTGATCTCTCCTATGTCTTTACATGCTTCTGAGTTAGATACCCATATGCTACATTCTAGAGATGCACTGTTATATCTTAGCTTTTCTATTTCAGCTAGCTGTTCTAATCTATTTTCTATTTCGTTTTTGCAAAAGTTAACTTCTATACTACTTTCTGCAAGTTAGATATCTTCCATGATCTCTAGTGCTTTATTTTTTTCCCTTTTATTAGTTATGTTATCTAATTTCTTCTTATCTTTCATTTTCTGTCTTGTGAGTTTATCTGATTCTACTTCTCTTATATTCTCTATTTCTATTGTCAGTGCCTCTTCAGTTCTCATTTCTATTTCTTTTGTTATTTCATTTACAGTTCTTAGTTGTATAGTTACTGGAACTTGCTCTCTTTCCAAAACTTCTTTAACTTTGTCTACTCCTTCTGTAAAAGTAGCTCTTTCTAATGCAGTATGCTATTGTCTTACTAAGGTAATAATATTTTTATCTACATTCATAGCTTTTGCTACCATTTCATCAAAGTGATCTGCTAATTCTAGTACTGATATGCTGCTCTCTTGAATAATTGCTCACCTATATTCTTTTATTAACTTTTGAATAAAGTATTTAGAGCTTTCTGTATTCTATATTTTTTCTAGTATTATCTTTTGTTCTAAAACCTTGAACTATATTTAATTTTAAGACCTTGTACTTTTTTCTAAATTCTCTGTAGATTTTTCTTTTTGCTTGTGAATTTTTCAGTTTATGACTTACACGCTATCTTTTTATTGGTTGTCATTAATATTTGCTTACAAGTTTGTTTGTTTTTCTGTTTTTCTACATGTTTGTATTACATAAACTGATCTGCACTTCAGAGTTAAGCCAAATCCCTAATTTTTGAGAAAAAAAATTTTTCGTATTGACTTTTTAAGTGAACACCTTCTGAAGTTCTTTTGGTTGTTGCTATTTTCCTTTTTCTTTTTAATATACTATCTGTATATTTATGTCTTCTTTCTTTTTTCCTAGTAGCTCTAAAGCTTGTTTTTAGTAAGGTTTCTGTGAAAAATTTACTTTTTCTTTAGTTCCAACAATAGTCAAAATAATCTACAGGGAGAGTTGTAGTCTTGACAGGAAATTAATATTAATTTAATTAAAGCTTTTACTAAAACAGACATTTCTTTAGAAAAGAAAAGCAAATACAGAACTCTCTCTATAGATTATTTGGTCACAAAATCGAGCTAAAGGTTACTACATAGATAAACTATCAAACTTACTAGTTAATACCCTTTAGCATATTAAGAAAAGAGATACAAAAAGTAAAATTATATATAGAGAAGTAGAAGAATAGAAAAACTTGTACTTAAAAAGTGATCTAGAAGAAGTTTTGTCAAAATTTACTATGAAGAAAATTTTTTTTGTGAACAAAACTGGAAGTCTCAAAACATCCTGAAACGCAGATCAACTATGTAATATAAAATACATGCAAAGCAGGTAAACAAACAAACATGTTTTTGAAATATGTATCATATATTAAAAAGCAAAGATGAATCACGCAAGACTAGAACTAGACAGTTTATAAGCAAACTAGGTAAACCTACGAGAAATTTTGAAAAAAGGCAAAGTTACTTCTAGAAACAAGATTTAAAGAATCTGAACAAAGAGAACAATCATCAAACAAAGTATAGAGTATAGACAGAGCTAATAATTATAGATTAAACTAGGTAGATATATAGAACAAAAAGAAAGCATATAGACTCATAGAAGTAGTGACCAAAGAATACGGTAAAGAAATAATAGCAGAAAGTAGCAGATCAGTAATGAGTCTAGAAGATCATATAGATAAAATGATAGCAGAAATATTAGAAGTAGATAGTAGTATAGTAACAGTAGCTAGAAAATGGAAAAAAGTCATAGAAAGAGCAGTAATGATTGAAGGAATCAATAGAGTAAAGAGTATTCTAGGTCAAGAAGTTAATTACATAGTAGTAGCAAATAATGAATCAAGAGCATAAGAAGACAAATCAGATATAGAAATGATATACTAATCAGATTCAGGTAGCATAGCTAGTAATACAACAAACTTAAAAATAGAAGTAGAAGGATCTCAACTATCAGAAAACAGAAAAATCAAAGAACTACTAAGCCAAATAGAAGAAGTTCAAGAGACCAAAGAAGAAAAAATTAGCACAACAAATTTAGAACAACAGTATACTACTTCAAAGGAATCAGAAGAAGATATACTTACTGCAGAATCAGATTCATCATTAGAAAAAAGTATCTGGATACTAAACAAAGATAGGTGCAAAAGAAAAAGAACAATAAAAGCTAAAGTAGTAGCTGTCAAAGTCTTAGGAAACAATGAGAAACATAGAGAAAGATCATTCAGATAGTTGATAGGAAGAAATGTTCACCTGAAGAATATCTCAGAAAAGTTTGAATATGGTAATCTTTGGTGTATAGTGACTTTTGACTGTCTTAAAGGCTATGAAGAGGCAAAAGAAAAATTAGGAAACAAGAAAGAAGAATATGAATAAGCTAACCTTCTTCTAGAGGAAAACGAAGAACAAGAGGAACTAAATAAAATAGCAGGAAATCAAGATACAAGAAATTCAACTCAAGAAAGCCAAGAAACAAAAAGAAAGAGAGAAAAGCAAGCAAAAAAAGAACTCAAAGAAGTTTTCATAAGAAGAGAAAAGAAAGCAAAAACTAGCTCATACGAATAAGATTTATTTAAGAGAAAAGAAACTACAATATATCAAGTTAACAAAAATTTAAACCTAACAGAGGATAATAACAAAATTACAGTTTGGGACCTGCTAGCTTAGGCCAGAAGAAAACAAGTGTTTGAAATAGTTCACTTTCTAGGAAGAGTAGAGCATATTAAAATGATCAAAAGTGCTTCAGACAAAACAAGAGCAGAAGTAGAGTTCAAAACAGGTACCTTTGACAAAAAGAAAATAAATAAGATTTGGTGCTTGCCATTTGCGAATGAAATACTGATAAGAATTTCAACAGGTACTAACAATCTCCTTTTGCTCTGCACAAGAAACAGATTTAGCAAAAGATTACTAGACCTATCAGAAAATACAAATGAAGTACTCTTGTAGAGACAAATAAAAAGATTAGAAGCTAAAGCACTATATATTTTCAAGAACTCCAATAATAACAATATAAGAAGTGCAACAGTTTACTTTGAAAAGGAAGAAGATATATTAAACTACTTCAAATTTTCATTGTCCTATTATGATAACAAGCTAAGATAGGTAAACTCAACAAGATACGAAGCAGATCTAAAAAATAGAAAAGCTATAAATAGTAAAAAACCAGAAGCTTATAGAAGAAGTAATATAAGAAGCCTTAGAGTAAGAAAAAATATAGAACAAAGATCAAGAAATCCTTAGAAGACTTATTCTAAGTGAAGAAGAAATAACAAGTAGTATAGAGCAAACAGGAAAGACTATACAGATAAGTGCTTATTCTGAGAAAAAAAGAAGAGAAATACAAGAAGGCAAAAAGAAAGAAATCAATTATGAAGTATCTAGCAGTATAATAGCAACTCAAAAACAGATCTCAGGCCTAGAAAATACTTATGACTATATGCTACAACTCATAAGAAGCCTCGAAGAAAAAATTCAACATATGGAGTGGGAGGCTCTAAATTGCTCCTAACAGGCGTTCCAGTTGAATTAATAGAAATAGATAGTGGAGCTGACTGTCTCAATACAGAGAGTCTTTCTAAAAGAAAAGAAAAAGGGGTCACAATAGAGGACTTTTAAATACTAAAAGTAGTATCACATAATGTTAACAGGATAAAAAGAAACTTCACAAAACTAAAATTATTATTAGAATAGGCAAGCAAAGAAAATGTTAATATGATTGGAATTAATAAAACAAATATAACAAGTAAACAAAACAATTTTAACCTAAGAGATCAAGATAATTATATAGGTATATAGTCAGATGCAGAAGAAAACAAGAAGAAAGGTTTTGGTATCAGTCTAATAATCTGTAAAAAATGGGAAAAAGACTTAAGTCATGTAAAAAGAATAAATGTGTATTATCTAGAAACACTTTTTGTATTCAAAAGGCATAAAGTACTAGTCTTAGTAATATATATACCACATAATGACCCCAAGGTCAGAAAAGATATCTAGCAATAGGTTATCAAAAGAACATTTGAATATCAAAGTAAAGGAAAAATTATGAAAGTCATAATACTGAGAGACTTTAATGATATTTGTTGCAGAGAACTAAATCAGAATAGAGAAGACTCTAGATGAGCTCAGAAACTCCTACTCCTGAACTGGCTTGAAAGCTCTAATATGATTGATATATTCAGGAAATTACACTCTCATGAAAGAAAATTTACAAGAGAAAATGATCAAGTAAAGTTTAGAATTAACTATATTTAGGTATCTAAAGATTTAGGCCAAGGTCTTACCTATTGTGATATACTAAAAGCAGATATAGTCACAAACAGTGACTATACTATTTTTTTTTTAAATTCGGCAGCTATGCCTTAACTTTATTCAAACAGTTTGCGAACAAACTTTTTACATTTGAAGTAAACTCCTAATGTGTCTGACTAGTAAGCTGAA
>CAJVPM010001147.1:0-13068 GCA_910592325.1 Scutellospora calospora | reverse complement strand
AATCTGTAATAGACAAATATCAAAAACTTACTCAAACAACAACAAACCCCTCACATCACTACTCATATAACAACTAGTCTATCTTGCATATTTTACTCAATCTCATCAAATCCTACAAACTTACTATTATACTCTATAAAGTATTAGCTCATAGTGATAATGATCTTAATAACATAGCTAATACACTTGCACAAAACTATCAAACACTACTATTTCTTGAATTTAAATATACAACTTATACAATTCAAACTTCTATATTATTTGAGAAAACTTCTTCATAGAACAATCTATATGTAAGCTAATTAAAACAATATGCAATGCTTATACTATTGCAATGTAGTCATTCCAAAACTATAATCAAATATAAGCTCATCTATATGACCAAATTAATTGGAACTCTACTTGGTTATACCTCAATAATAACAACAAACGATTACACAAATTCACCAACTTCAAACTTAGCAAACTTAAAACTTTTCACATTAAACTTTTCTATAATGAACTACCAACACCATTACATTTTTACAATTATTATTCAAACTATATACTAGACAACAAATACTTTAAATACAACCAAACAAACACAGAACTCAACTGGATAACAAATTATAATACTATTATATTACAAGAAATTATTTCACAATTAGTAACTGAAATTTTTAACTCTACAAACCTTGAAATTACTCAAGTACAATTCCAAACACTACAAAATCTAATTACTTATCACTCTTCACTTCAACTATCTACAAATCTTTTTAATACTATCAACCTATATACCTCACTCAAAGGATTTTTTCTATATGCTCTCTTTTAATCAATTTTACTATATACTAATTCACTCTACACAGCTACACAGATAACTATTAAGTTGTTTCTTAAACTTAATTCAAAAATCTATGAGCAACTATGGTTACCATACTGCTCTGAATATGCTAACTGGAAGCATCAACATAATATTCACATACCACACTCAAACTTCCAACAAAACAGTAGAAACAAACAATCACTATCACGTACCCCACAACAACCACATAACTCATATAGCCCCCCTCCTCAATATAACAACATATCACCAACTGAACTCGCTATACAAAAACTCTCAGCCTGGCCAATACATTGGATCAAATATGGCTTTTCTACTAATTCTATTCTCTCTAATCAAGTCTAGGTGAGTCTTGACCACTCTAGTAGGTTTAGGTCACAGATAATTCTAATATAGCTTTAGCTTTAGGTTAACTCTAGTTTTTTAGTTATGTTATTATCGTCTGAGCTTCAATTCTTGTATGTAATTTATTACCAAGTAGTTTCATGTAAACTCTTAACTATATTTTACCCAATAAAGATAGAGACAAGACCTCACCTCAACCCACGGGTTGAAATTAAAAAAAAAAAAAAAAAAAAAACAATTCATCAAATTCAACTTCAACTCAAAATATAACTAATACATGCTACAATCTCTTTCTTTAACAACACAACTTACTATTACTCAAAGAAAATAAAACTTTAGACTCTTTTCTTATATATTTATCTAATTATTTCTTTTCATAACTAATTCTTATTTCTATAAATCAAACTTTTACTGAAACTCATATCTATTTTAATTTATACAAACTAATTCACAAGAATTATTAAATTCTCGAATTAAACTAACTTTTAAACTACTACTACTTATCTATACATACAAGCAAATTCTAAACTCTACAAATCAATACAGAACTCTTTACACAAACCCAACAACTAACTACTTATCAACTAATTTTTTCTGAAAATAATAATTTACTAACTAATAATCTACCTTCTTTTATATCTAATCAAATAATTAATAACAATATTAAAAACAAATTTTTAGATATAAATATTACTTCAATTAATATTAATAGACTCTCTACACTATTTAAACAACTCTTATTATTAGATCTAATTAGTGAAAACAAGTACTAGGTTTTTGGTATTTCAGAAACATATCTGTTAACAAAAGAGGAAAAGTTTCTTAATAAAGAAATACCAATCTATATAAGCTTTTAGAGCTCTTATACCAACTCTTAGCAAGCTAGTATTGGCATATTTTTACACTACTCTATATCTAAATATATTACTAGATTATATAACTTTAATAGTCATATTATAGACATTAACCTATATTTCAAAAATAACTCAATCTGTCTCTTACAAATCTATCTACCAACTGTAGAAAAAAAACAACTTCAAAAAGAAATATATGAAGAAATAATTAAACTATGTCTAAATACAACATATAAAATTATTATAATAGGTGATCTTAATAGTATATCAAACTCTCAATTAGACAGACTTCCTGCTAAAAAATTTTTAATTCCAGAATCAAAACTTATTAGATTTCTAATAAGTCAACAATTTAAAGATATATTTCATCTATTCTTCTCTAAACTATCTAAGTACACATTCTCAAGAGCTAATTCATATAGTAGAATTAATCATATTTGAACTAATATTAGTGCAATACTAATTAACTATACAGATATAATACCTGTACTTCAATTAGAATCTGACCACCAACTAATAACAATAAAACTATTATTTTAAATTAGCTAATTCTCTTCAACTAAACAAAAAACTAGAAAAAGCTTTCTATGAAAAAAATGCAACAAAGAACAATTTGAAAAATATACAAATCAAACTTTTCAAAGCTTACCACAACTTCAAAACCAACTAACCAATATTAAATCACAAAACTAACTCAATTTACTTTGGAACAAAATACATAAAGCTTTATCCAAAGCTGCTACTAAACATATCTTTTTTAAAAAAATTAATACTATTCATAGAATTAAAGAGTATTCAAATACTAAACTTTCTTTTCTATATTACTAATTCAAACAAATTCAGTTTCTTAAAAATCATTTTAACTATGAAAACTCTTACTCACTAATTAACACATATAATTAACAATATTTAGATAATCAACTCTATAACTCTTCTTCTTCTTTCTCAACAATTAAAATTAAATTTTAACAAATTAAAAATATATTAAATTTTTAGCAAAAGCAACAAACACAAGAAGAAATTTAACAAAAAATTAAAGAATGCAACCAAACCTTTAAAAACTCACCAAAAATCTTCTATTGAAATATACTTGAAAAATATAATAATATAAATATTAATAGATTAAATACTAATAACAATACCCTTCTTACAGAATAATAACAAATCTAACAAGCAATTCACTCCCACTTTACAGAATATTTTAATGAAAAACTACTCTTACAAATCTCTTCAATATCTGACTACTATAAATTTTATGAACTATATTCAGAAAATAAAAAACATTTTCAAAATTTCTTATTAGAAATCTTAGAAGAAGAATAGACTTCTGTTATTAAAAACCTTCCTCTACAAAAAGCAACTAGTCTTTCAGAAACTAGCTATAAACATATTAAATATGCTAGTTCTAAAGCTTAACATATTTTAAAGCAATTTGTTAGTTGTTGTTTTCAACTCCAAAAAGTTCTAACAGTTTAGAAAACATCTAACATATTCTTAATTCCAAAAAAATCTACATAGGATTACATATTAAACCAAGTGCAACCTATTTCTATTTTAGAATCTCTTAAAAAATGCCTAACTAAAATATTTACTCATCACTTAGACAAAATTATTACTCAATACAAGTTCCTCTCAAATCTCAACTTTGCTACTATTAAAAACTCATCTACTCATATTCTAATACAAATTTTCTATAACACTATTAAATACTATAAATTTCACAAAAAGGAAGTATAGATTCTTTTTTAAGATATGTTAAAAGCATTTGATAAAATCAATATCTTACATCTTCAGAATATTTGTAAAAGAATTGGAATACCTCTTCAAAGTATAGACTTCATAACTGAACTACATATACAATACCAAGCTCAAATAATTACTGCTTTTGGTCTTACTTCTCTAGTTAATATCAGATCTGATATTGAACAGAGAGAAACTTACTCTCCTCTACTATAAAAAATATATTATGATCCTATACTTTCTTTCATAAATAACAAATATCAAAATTCTTTTCTAAAAATTTAAACACTTTTATTTCTTGAAACAATCTCTTAACACTACTCTACACCTATAACTATTCTACCATTAGCTTATATAGATGATATTACATAGCATACAGAAAACTTGCAGACTATACAAGATATTCTAATAATTTATATAAACTAAACAATATTGAAATCAATACTACTAAATCAGATCTTTTACATATATATCTCAAATCAAAAAGCTAACAACTACACTAACAACTTCAATATAATAATCAAATAATAATACCTCATAAACATATAGAAGTAATAAGATATCTTGGTATCTTTTTAGATAGCAATAGCTTAACACAACTTACATATAAAGCTATTCTTAACAAAATAGAAAATTTCCTTTCTTTAACTCAATACAAAAAACTCATACCAACTCAAATATCTAAATTATTTAATTTAATTCTACAACCATTCCTTAAATATCTTCTACAAATAGTTATTCTCTACCCTTCTCAACAAACCAAACTCTCTCGTCTACTTACAATACATATCAAAAAATCTCTTTCACTTGCAAAAAATATAAATAATATAATACTAACTAATTCTTTATCTTTTAATCTTCCTATACTTTCAAATATAATTCAAAAAGTCTCTGTATCAAATATAGATTGACTTTTTAATAATAACTCTCTACTTAAAACAATTTCTCTACTAAGGATAAAGAATTGGCTATACAAAATATAGCAACCTTAACTTACTACAGAATTATTAATATAACACTCTTGCAAAGTCACTAACTTTAATTTAATCTTTCAACTTTTACAACTTGCAAAAAGCTATATTGTTTTAGCAAATATCAATTCTCTACTCTTACCTCTATCACTACTCCCTGAACTACAATCTAATATCTATACAATCCTACTAACAAATACAAATCTAGCAACTATAAATAGCCTTAGAAACAACAAACTTTTATTTATTAAACAAATAATAACAGCTAACAATTTATATCTTCTTTCTTGGAATAATATATATCTACGAACAAATAAGTCTATAAAAGAAAAACTTCTAAAATAGTTTTTACAACTTTGAAATAATTTAAATAGTTAAACTATTCTTGAAAAATGGCCACTACTCAACTTATCAAAAACTAATTTTTTTCTTAATACACTTGAATACTTTTCTCTAAATAATCTAAAAAATACATTATTCTGCTACTTCCATCAACCAGAAACTCAATTATATTTCTAATATAATGAATTCTCTAACAAATCTTATTCTCTAATTACTCAAAATATTTCTAAACAAGGACAAATATAACTACAAACTCATCACTAACTCTAACTTCTAACTTATACTTTATTTTTATTTTTTTTATTTTTTTTTATTTTTCAACAAGCTGTTCGCAGATTTTTATTAAGTATTATTTTCAAGTTACATTTGTTAGTAAAGATACAATTAGCTACACATACAACTTTAGTCATTGTCTATTTACAGGTTCTGCTATATAGGTTACCTACTAATTGCTATATCTAGCATCTGCCTGTAGATACTCTATTTAAACTCTCTGGTATCACAGTGAAACTCTATTTTTAACCTAATATTTATATATCTACGCTAATCTTGTACTACCTCATTTAAGAACTACTCAGACCAACTTGCAGCTCAAATTGTCTTCATAGAACTAGGTCCTATCATAAGGTACCTACTTGTATCCTATTCTGATGAGGGCTTACAGATGACTCCAACTATGCTATACTATATTCCAATTAAGCTAGCATATACCCTTATTAGTATTTATACGAACTTAGTTTCTTCCATAGCTCTCTACCAAATTGGTCTAGTTTTTCTGAATATTTCATGAAATAGATCCTTCCAAATCTAGTTAGCCACTAAGCCAAGTTGGTGTTGCTATTCGTATAGCATTACATTACACTTGACTTTTCTGATACTCTATAGAATTACTTACACCTACTTAGTCTGCATTCTTCATACCTAGACTTCTTTCAGATCAAGTGTCAAACTGGTATGACTGTTAAAATCTATACTACATCACCTAACTTGGGATTTCTACCATGCAGGTCTTCTGCTCGTAGATCCTATCAAGATTTATTCATATAATATTATATCATACTTGTCTTTTCCATTATGTTTTCAATACCCGATTGATATTGGTGCAATATGATTTACAGAGTTATGACCCCAGAAATAGATAAGATTTACTGTAACTTGGATACAAAGGTCTGAGTAATTATTCAAATTTGTCGACAGTAGGATTTGAACTCCAGATCTCTTACATAGTAATCTGGCAACCTAACCACTATACTAAGATTACCAGACCTTAAACTTTATTAATATCTCTAGTTCTAAAATCTACAAAAAAGATAATCTATATAATATCCAAATTGATATTAAAGAAATTCTTGCTCTAATCAAAATTTAACAACAATATCAATTAATACTACTAAACCAAAATCTAACCTCTTCACAAATTATTCTTCCTCCTTATAATATACAAATCATTCAAGATTATATTCAATCTTCTCTATATCAAAACCAATTAATTAATCTTTATTATAAAATTTTAAATCAAAATTCTAACAATCTCTATTTCTATACAGATGCCTCAATTAAAAATATTAGAACTCTACAAATTCAAGCTAGAATTGCTTAGATTTCTAAAAACTATGCAGATATCTATTTCAATATAGCAGTTTTTCCTTATCCTAATACTTCTAGAACAGAAATAGAAGCCATACTATATTTACTATTAATTATTCACTTCAATTCAACTATTAATATTTGTACTGATAATACAATAGCTATTAATAATCTAAAACTTCTACTCAATACTGTCACTACTCGAGAGAAAAATTAGGATATAATTTTCATTATTGATCAAATAATAACAAAAAAATATCTTCAATTAATCATTCACAAAGTTAAATCTCATTCAAAAAATGACCTCTATAATCAAGCAGATCTACTAGCCAAATAAGAAACTTCCAAACCAATAATATCAATAGATATTACAAAACTAAATCTTCCAATTTATTTCTAATAACAACAATATACTATTCTTTTTAAACTTTGAACTTTTATCAAAAATATAATAACTATTAAAGAAATCTACAACTTCTCTTAATTTAAATATCTCTAAAATCTTCCTCAACCTAAATAGTCAATTATTTTCTCTATAATAAACTCTTTGAAAGATAATTTATATAAATATTTACTCTATACTAAAATTATCACAAACAACCTTCCTACTATGCAAAATCTTTCTATTCGCTATCCTTACCTTTACTCAATATCTAACTGTACAAGATGCCAAAATCTTGAAAATATACTACATCTCTTCTCTTGCCCTTTTACTTCTCATAATAACAACAAAATATTAACAAATACTGTTCAAGATATACTCCTAAATCTCAAACTTAATCCAATATCTTTACAACAAATTCTAAATATTCTTTTAGCATCTTCATTATATTTATCAAATAATATTTCTTTATTTCTTTTTCATACTATTATTAGCTACTATCTACTAACCACTTTTGATAATCTTAAAGCTTCTTTATATAATCTTATAGAAATATTTCTTACAAAGCTCTCAAATCTTATACTTGATTAGTTTTATCAAGAGATTTGGATTTAAAGAAATATCTATTAATATCAATGAGAAACAGCTCAAAATATAACACTAAAAGCTAAAAAGAAAAAAGTTCCTTTTTCAACTTTATCCTCAACAAATCTACCTCAAATAACTCAACTATAATCTCTATTGAATATCTCTAATTTGACTAAAAATTAGTTCCTATATAAATATTCTCTTACTACAAGTATTTAATAATGCTAAGACTAATACCTTAAGATTTTTTTTAACCTATTCTTAATCTAAATTTAATTTAAAACAATTAGTTTAGCTTCTTCAAAAAATAGAAGGTGTAATATCACATTGGGTATCTAAAATATAGTACAAATATTTTAGAAATCTTAACTATTATACATAGACTTAATTCTATAATTTCAATTAATAAAGTTTCTACTTTGGTATTATAAAAAAAAAAAAAAAAAAAAAAGTAGTATATTTATATATTTAATTACTTAATAAAGTTTTATAACAAGACTATCAAAAGAAAAAAAAATTCAGATATTATATAAAATAAATATAGACTATTTTAATAAATTTACTTTTAAAATTAATTAAAACTTTATATATCTATAATATATAAAGTAAAATATAGTTTAAAAAACATTTATTATAAAATATACCTGTAGTAATTTTGTACTTATTATATATTTTAATAATATTTTTTTATATTTTTATAAGTTTTTCTAAATTTTTTATATAAAATATTTAAGCAAAAATTTTTTTACTTAAGGCTAGATTTAGAGTTAAGAAAAAGTTTTGGAGTATAAAATATTTTTACTTAAACTACTTCTTACTAGTTAATTTGTTAATTTTAATATATTAAATATATAGATATAAAATACTATAGGTACATTTTAGTAAAAGTATTAAAAAAATTTAAATTATATAATAAATAAATTTATAAGCAAGTTAACTAACTTAAACAGTTAGATATAATAAAAATATTAGTTTGAATAGATATAAATTAATTAATAATTAAAGTATTTAAATAGATAATTCATATATAAATTATAAATATATTTTGTAATTAGTATAAAATAAATAAATAATTTGTTATTTAAATATAAATTACTTAAATAGATAATAATTAAATAGATAAATATATACTTATTATATAATTATAAACATTAGAAAATTACTATATACATAATTTTATATTATAAATTAATAAAATTTAATTAATTAAAAAAATTTTTTTAAAACTAAAAAAAAATTTAATATAAAATTTTTATATTAAAAAGAATATAGTTTTTTAATATAATAAATTTTTAAAAACTTGATTTAATATAAATATAGTTAAAAGTTTTTCTTTATTTTTTCTTTCTTCTTTATTATTATTTTTTTTTACTAAACTAGTTTAAAATTATATTAATAAAATTAAATAGTGAGCCTTTTCAAACTAACAAAACTAGTAGATTTGTAGATACAAGTTTTTGTATTATAAGCATATTATATTAACTTAGATTCTAGTACTAATTTAGAAGTAAAGTAAAAATATATTATACAATAAGACTAATTTAGAATAGAGTATAAGTAAAGAGGCTGATATAGCTAATGAGCTAATAAATTTTCTATTTATTTACTATAGCTAATATTAATAAATTTAATTATTCGTAAAGTATAATATTTTAGAGATCTTATTAGTATTTAAATAGTATATTATTAATTAAAGAATAATATCTATTAAATTTTGCTGTTTTATCATGCTTTTATTTTTTTCTCTTTGACGTTGATGTCTATGATAATAGTTTCTATTTATATTATTCACAAATCTTATATTTCTAGTTCTTATTTGTGTTTGTATAGGTAATTCTCAAATATCATTATTTTTTTTACTATATTATAAAAAATTATTATGATATCAATTAACTTCATAACAAGTTTAGTTCTTTTAGTTCGTATCTTATTTAAAAATTGAAATCTATTTTTTAACTTGCCAAATACCTGTTTTACTATAATACAAGTTTTATTATGTTTTTAATTAAACAAAATTTGTCATTGATTAGATATTTTAAAAAAAGGAATACATATTTTCGAAATAAAATAGACTGAGTCAGCCAAAATATAATTAATGTTTTGAAAGAGATCATATTGTTAGATATATAAAGATAAATTAGAAAAAACTTTTGTATTATGTACAGATGCTAATTATCTAATATTGTAATTTATAAAATAACCTAAATGGTTTATAACATCCTAAACATGAATTGCATAATGCTTTTTTCTACTAATATAAATATCTTTATTTAGCTTACTAGATGCTTTAAACAAATTAATATAAATTCTATTAATAATACTAATTATATTAGAAAACCTTTGTATTTGTGTAAAGCCTTGATGAACTTGTCTTTTATAGTCTTCACATAGCCAAATAATATATTAAGATCGTAAAGCTTGAATAGCTTTAATAATATAAGTTGTATATTTAACAACTAAATCTTTAGAAATACAAAATCATGTTGTAATATCCCAGATGGTAGATTTTTGACCTAACAAAGATAAAGTAACAGAGAACTGTAATTCAACAGATCTCTGTTAATTACTAAAAATTATATGATTTTTAATTATGTCTATAAGCATTAAAAAGGTTTGTTTATTCATTTGTAATACTATTTAAAATCTTGTTTTATCATAATTAAAAAGAATATTTTTATACTAAAAATTCAATTTAGGTATAGAAATAGTATTTAAAGTAGATATGTGTAATTGTTGAAAATGTCTTTGAAAAATAGTATTTATAATAGTTTCTTCAGTTTTTTCATCTTTACTAGGTAAAATTTCAAAATTATCTAAACTGTTCAAATCACTTTTGCTACTTAATTCTGCTAATTGAATTTGTAATTGATGATAATTATTCTTTTAAATAATATATAATAAAAAAATATACTATTATTTTATTTAAATTGAGTAAATTTATTGTTATTATATGTAGCTTAGTTGTAATAAATCTACTAATTAAATTTTATTCTTTTATTATAAATGATTTGTTATAAAATTTTTAAAATTTAACAATTAATACAAAGTAACATAGTAATTGACTTATATTCAAATAATAATAATAAATTAATTATTATATACTAATAAAATTTAACTCATAGTAAATATAATAAGTTATTTATTATTTATAGTAGAATAATTTAAAATACTACACTAAATTAAAAGCAATTAGTAACAGTAATATTGTAGCTTAAAATTGTTGTTAGATCTATAATTGCATTATAGTATAAGAATTTTTATTATTTGCATCATAGTACATATGATCATTTAGCTAATATTATGTCAGGTAAAAATTTACTAAAAATATTTACTTTAACGTCAGCTAAATGAATTTTTGACAAAATAATTACTAGTAAAAGTGAGTAGTACTAAAATAAAGTACTATATAATATAATGAAATTATCATTATAGTTTTTAAACAAAGCTAACTATTCAAGCTAATAATAACCTTAGTAATCATAACAAAGTAATTAATGACTAATTAATAAGCATAATAAACAAATACTGCATAGATCCCAAATAAAGAAAATTTAAAACTACATATGTAGTAGAGGGTTTCATAATTAATGATTTAATGAAATGATATATGTACAATTATTATAATTAGAGATTTATAATTTTGTCAAATCATTTTTTTTTATTAATTTAGTAGCTATACTTTTTTTATTTATACTATATAATCATTTTACTTTTTGCATTGCTAATTTTGTACTAAGTTTTGTATTTTGTATTAGTTTGAGTTCAGTTTCTTGTATTAGATCGATAGCTAAGGAGATAATGATAAAGTATTTTTTAGTACTATTTTATATACCTATTCTAAATTTTAATGCAATTTGTACTGAATTTTTTATGTTTTTGATTTTTTATATATATTTTATTTTCTGAGTATTAACGCTAATTAGTAGAATTAAAATCATAAGTATAAATACTTTATTTATGAATACTAAACTCTAAATACTTATTTACAATTAATTAATTATCTAATAACAGATAACCTTCAAATCATTTTATCTAATTAGTAAGTATAAAGATAATTTATTAAAAAAAACTCTTTCCTACACATCTCAATTTTGATAAAAAATAAAAAAAACAACAAAAATATAAAGTTTTAAATAATTATATTTGCTAGCTAATATCTACTACCAAAACTAATTTGTTCTCTCAGAAGTAGAAGACTATTGTCTTATATATTTTAAGTATAGAATAATCAAAATAACAAAAAGAAACAGAAATACTACTGATAACAAAAATCACTAACTCTCAACAGTAACAAAAAAGGCTACAAGGCTTCAAGTCTACTCAAACTAGGATATAAGTATAGCTAACAAGAAAAAATATAGTTCAAAAGAAACTCAAGATAGAATCTATATTTCTAAAATTATTAAAAAGCAAAAAACTTCTTCTTTATCTACTACAGATGGAATCCTTTAACAAAAAGTGAGTAATCTAGCTCACCTCTGTTAGATTATAATATTACATCATATGTTATATAAGAAATAACAACAACAACACATCACATGCAGAAATCTAACATAAACAAACAGATATATAACAATACTGAAATAGAAATAGTCATCTCTAATCAGGATACAAATATATTAAGTTATATTTTACTTGTACAAGATTATCAGTTAACTAATTATAACATATCAGATCAAGCATAAAGTAACTATATTTCGTATAGCAATATGGTTAAAGGGTTTTCTAACAAAAGCATAGATATAATTAATCTTCTCAACTCTAGTAAACTAAGAGGATAGCAAATGAAAATAGATAAAGTAATTGAGGCAAAAATAAAAGAAGAGTTTAATCATAACATATAGAATTATAATAATATTCTTGAAATACTAACATCAACTGAAGGCATTACAAAATTTGTAACTTATAAGTTGAATTTAATCACAACTGATATCAACTTACCTATTGCAATCAATACAAAATTCAGATACTGAAATACTAAATTTTTTATTACCTTCATAAAAAACAAAAAATTCATGAGCTTATACTAAATAGAATATAAAAAATTATTTACAAAAGCACTTGACAAATATAAGTAAATGTATAATCTATCTGTTACTAATAGAGAAACAAGTGATGCAATTCATCTTAAACTTTAGCAAAAACTAATTATCAATTTTATTACAAACATTAAATTTGTAACAAATAAGGCAAAACAGATTACTAGTCTAATCAAATACTATAAAAGGTTTATTAAAGATACTTTGCTTCTAAACCAAACAAAAATTTATAAAGCAGTTAATATAGCTATACAAATACAACTAATTCTTTTACCTAAATCTCCAGATTTAATCAGTTCAAATGTTAAAGAAGTATTACCCTTTGACATTCCTATTAAAAAGAAATCACAAACACAATCTATAGTAGCTACTTTACACTGAATATATACCTTCAACA